>QTSX02005902.1:0-21679 GCA_014839935.2 Entomophthora muscae | reverse complement strand
TTATGTCAAGATTGACAATTCATTTTCTCAGGAAACCTGGGTCAAAGGGTGGGATTTGAACCCTGAACCTACATTCCTGCGGGCCACTGGGTCCACAGACCAAGGGCCTGCTCGTCCGTGTTTTTTTGGGATCAAGCCCCTGCAAGCTGAGGCCCCCGCTAAGTCCCAAAGTCAGAATACCTGCACCAACTTGACCATGGTGGCGCCTGAGAAGGAGCCTCTCAAATTGCCTAATGGAGGCAGCAATGGCGCCTCTGTGAATTTCATGAGTTTGAAGTCCTCTCAAGTAACCAATCAAACCCTACTGCCAAGGATAAACCTGGGCTTTGGGCCCAACCCTGTGACCACAGCAAAGAATCAAGAAAATTGAGGGACCAAATTGGGCATTCTGACCAATGAGAGAACACCCAGCCAAGGTGTCATTTTGCCGCACTCACACCTGGGCCCTCTGGCTGCCTGCCCGTACTTTTCTCAATATTTTGATAAAGCCCTGATGGAAAATACTAAGTTTGGAGGCGGAATGCTATATATGCCTAAAGATTCTGCGCTCAAACCCTATCATCATTTTTAAATAAAGGTTATGTTACTTTGGCTCTTACAGCTATTGCCCTATTTTGTATTTGCTGTCTATCAATTCAGTTCAAGATATCCTGGACCTCCTGCCCCACTGCCCGCAGTTTTCCGTCCATCTGGTGCACCTTCAGGCCTGTCCACTTCACTGATTACCCCTTGAAGCCCAAATATAAGGATTATACACCAGAGAAAATCCTCAAACTTGACCTGCTAGCCCACATCCAATCCACTATTAAATACAACCGCCAAGGCCTGTGGATATTTTCCACCCCAAACTATTTAGAGGAAAATCCAATTATCTCACGGCCTACAATATCTATATGGAACCCCTGTAACACCCAAACTGATGCCGCCTCTTTGCCCAACTGTTGTGTTCTGAGGCGCGGCACAGACACACAACGGGAAATCCTAACCTTAGGATTGGATTTGTACTAAGTCTTGGTTAGATGACAGGGAAGGCAAAAGTGTTTACCTTGCAGCCCTGGAAGAATAATCTCTACTAGTTGTGGCTAGATGGAGGCGCGGAAGTACAGAAGACACAAAGACAAAAATGTGAATAGAACTTAATTTTTATTGGTGAATGTGAAATGGAATATATAGTGGTTAGGAATACCACAAAACACCACCAGGACGGTAGGATCACTTGCCACCAGCATTAGTGGGGCAAGTGAGTTGTGCAGAGTCAAGAAACCAAACAATTTTATTTCCTGATTCAGTCATCAACTCATTTCAAGAGGCAAAAGCGAAAGCAAGAGATTTGTCTTTGAAATGGCCCACCAAAGGCAAAATTGATACATGGTGAATAGCAGTATTCATGACACCAACCTCCTAACCAACCGTACCAGCAAGCTTTTTGGAATGGTGGACATCATTGTGCCGGCTGCTGGTCCATGGTCCTGGGTGGGGAAGTCTGCTTCCTACCTTCTAAAGTTAGCTCCTCTCTTGTGATGGGCCCTGCCCACAAAAAACCCGGCCCAAGTTACCCCCGGAAACAGTGGGCTGGCTGCCCAAGACTGGATCCCTGACAGATAGGCAGGCAAATAGCTATACTTCTCACAGATTATGGCAGCTGGATGCTTGTACCAGACACCTTTGTGATAGACTTTTTGTGGAGCTATCTGTTGGGCCAGGCGGTCAAAGCTGAGGATATTTTTCAAGGTAAACTCCTTATATTCTGGCTTAAGTGGGCAGTCAGGGAAATGCAGCAGGCCAAAGGGTGTTTTGTGACATGGTAAGTTCCATAATGCCGGGGATTATTTGGCCAAGTAGAAAGGCCCAAAAAGCCAGCAAACCCTTCACAAAATTGACCAAATTAACAGATTTAAATCAAAACGGTCAATTGAAAATGGGTTACAGCTGCTCCAGTCTGCCAGCTGAAACCGATTCCTTCTTGCAAATTGATGTTGATCAATTGATATAATTTGAGGGTTACCTGGTATGATCTTATTAATCATCATGGTTATCAGAAATTGGTCACCCAAGGTTTCTTTGCAACCTGGATCAGATACTCACTTGGCAATGTGGAAGGAATAGGAGCTCAGGATCCAGGGGGTATTGCTTAGTCAATTTTTGATATATATTGAATAATTTTCACTGTTTCAACTCTAAGAGTTGAGCCCTCCCAAAAATTTACTCAATAAAAATCATATACCCCTTGGTCTAATTCACTTTTAAAAATGCATCCAGTAGTTGGATTGTTGGGCTACATTCCCTACAATCTGATTCTAAGCCGGATCATTACTAGAAGATGGGGCCCTGCAGTTGGAACTTTGCTGTCAGCACCACCCAATGCCAATTTCATGCCTGCCAATCTTGGAGCTGTGCCCCCTGTCTTTGAAACTGAAGATGGTGTTGCATTGCACTGTCCTAGATTTTATTTGGAAGACACTCTGATGCTTTCCCAGGCAATTTATCTTGGGCTATTCTGGTTAGGATTAATTATTTTACTTAATCCTAGTATCTCAATTGGAAATCTCACGAGACAATATTGGCAGCCACATTTATGGTTAATCATTAACTCTAGGGGGGTTTTGGTGGCAATTCCCCACCACTTAGAAACGGCTTCTTACTATCCTGCAATTTCTGTCACACTTTGGGCAGGCAATAAAATGGGGGCTGGGTGTCATGTTCTGAGGTGCAGAACAGACACACAATGGGGAATCCTAACCTTAGGATTGGATTCATACTAAGACTTGGTCAGTTGCAGGGAAGGCTGTTGTATTCTCTTGTGGCCCTGAATGATGAATCTCTACTAGTTGTGGCTAGAGAGAGGTGCTGAAGTACTTGGAAACACAAAAACAGAAATGTGAATAGAACTAAATTTTTATTGGTGAAAATGAAATAAAAATATATAGTGGGTTACAATACCACAAAAACAGTACCATGACAGTAGGATCACTTGCCACAAGCATGAGTGGGGAAAGTGAGTTGCGCAGAATCAGGAATCCAAACAATTGGATTTCCCAGTTTGGAAACCAACCCATTTTGAGGGGCAAACGCAAAAGCAAGTGATTTGTCCTTGAAATAACCCATTGAAGGCAAAATCAAAACATTGTGAATAGCAGCATTTATGACACCAGGGTTTGGGAACTTCCTCAGGAACCTGGGCCATCTGGTCAGAATTTTCTGTTGGCACAGCAGTGAAGTGTAAACCAACTGAGCTCAAATAAGAATAAAGTGGTAGAGCCAATGTCCCATAACATTATTTATTTCAGAATGGCAATACCATTTTGACAAGACTTCACAGGGTTTAAATACTGTTCAGAAATGTCAAGTTTGGATTGAACCATCCCCTGATAGCTGAGTTGCTCAGTTTCTTCTGGCCCAAGAGTTCTGGGCCCTTTCTGAACTTTCTGGACCAGCATTTCTTCTGTTGAAGTGACCTTCATCTGATGGTCAAAGATAACATCTTTATGGTTTCATCATTGCTACTAGCGTTCCCATCATCCTGGATCATGAGACCTTCAGAAACTATAAGCCAGGTCAACTTTTTCCCCATGAGCTATGCATCTTCTGGAGTAGCTTGGGAGACTCTGTCTGGCCAGAGATCACATGGCCAGGAAGTCTGAACTTCTAGCCAATCATCTGAAATCACTTTGGACTTTGACCCTTCATGCTGAGCAGCACTCCCCTTTTTGGACGGCCCGTCAGCTATGGCAGGAATGGCACCATGCTGGTTCAGCGCTTCCAGAAATCCAGATCAGTCCGGATTGATCACTGGCCTATGACTCTCCTCTGCACTCTTCAAATTAATGACCAGGCAGGCTGTCAGGGATCCATCCTGCGGGGGTTCTTGAGGACTTGCAGGTGGCCCACAGGCCAGGAAGTGTCAGGGAATTCTTTCCTGACAATAATTATTTATCTGGCATTTACAAAAATCCAATTTTGAAATCTTCATATCTCCCAGAAGCCAAAAAAGTAGGTGAGAAACCATTGACTGGGTCAAACCTGGACAGGGACGGGGATTGAACCCAGAACCCTAAAATGAAGTCAACGGTTAGTTCTAAGTCCAAAGTTCAGTTTGAATTACCTACTTATAAAGGTTTTATTCATTTGACTTTGGTTTTCAACTTTGGGTTTGCTTTTGCAAGTGTTAATAACAACACTATACACATCACTTACCACTCAGCAGATGATTGGCTGCTTCTAATCTTGTTGCTGCTATTGAATCTATGGGCACTAGTGGCATATGCAGCTCCAAACTCACTTTACTTTAAGTTTAAACCTACACACTGCTTAATTGACTCTGATATTGTGGCTGATGTTTGTTTTCTCTCTTCTGTCTATCATCTTGTACATAATATTCAGGTTCAATTGACTACACATATGCTACAGATATTAGTTTTAACCATTAGTTTCAGAAATTACTTTGTCAATCCCCTCCTATTACATTATCCTCCTAAATGTTCCAGCCTCTCTTTTGAAGTATTTAAGTGAGCTACCTTTATCCTTCTTGTTGAGCAACTTGTGATATTGCTGGTATGTTCAAAGCTACAGATAGATGTTAGACTTGCCAATGTACTCTACCTAATACTATGCAAGAGCACTACAGACTACAATAGAATAGAACTTTGAATATAATTACGTTTATTGATACTGGAGTACAATCTAGCCAGCGGCTGCAATCTATCCAGGTGTAACTATGAACTTTTTCTCCTTTCAGGTGTCTATATCAATATATACTGCAACAACCCTTCTTCTTGTCCTTTCAGACAGTTCTCCATGGCTACCTTTGCAATAGGTCTATCTTTGCTGGCTACGCCCATCCTGATTGGCTGTCCTTGGCACGTGATATGCTACTGGCTTTAGCAGGTGTCCATGGCACTTCAGCTACAGCCTACGCTCTTCTTGAGATAGCCTACTGTCATTTATCAATTGGCTGTATCTTACACGCCTATTATTGCGCTGGGAAACTACACCAGATTTAGTTAGTGCTTAGAAATTGTCCCTGTTCAGCCCTCCTACATCAGAAGGTAGAATTCCGGTATTCCATTTGCAGGGTTTAATCAGTGATCCTTTTCTAGTTGGCAAGTCTTCTGCTTATTAGTTCAACGGGTCAAATTAGGGATTATACACCATATAATAGCAGACTCAATCCATTAGTGACTCAGAGGATTATCTGCCGTGTAATACCGACCCAAACCGATAAGGAACCCAATTATACGCCATGTAATACTGATCCAAACTCGGTATTTCTTAGCCACTGGTATATCACTTGTTTGATATGAACATATACGTCCATCAGGCTGTTTGGGGCTGAGTTGATACAACATCCAGTAGGGTAGAATATGTGATATACAATTGATGATTTAGTGATTACACACCGTGTAATCAGTGATATTCACTATATTGGCTAACATTTATATGGCGTATAATAGTTACATTAATTATAATAAAGCAAGCAATATACAGTGTATAATCACATCACATTGGGACAATCAGTGATAATACAGCGTATAATTGTTACATCTATTATAATAAACTAACAATTACACGGTGTATAATAACTACACTTGATTAAGTAATAACCAAATGATAATACAGCGTATAACCGTTACATCTATTATAATAAACTAGCAATTACATGGCGTATAACTGCCATATCTATTAATATAATGATGACCAGTGATAATAAAGCGTGTAACTGATTAAGATCTGCATGCAATGATTAACCTGATCATTTGTGGTCAATCAGCCTAATCTCACACTTCTTACTTGTTCCAACAATAAAGAATTATTTCTACTCTATCTCTGCCCACATCTATATTTTGATTCTTATTTTGAAACCATGAAAGGAATCTTATTCATGTTCTGGTTTCTAGCTTCCTTCTTGCCTATGGTGCTAGTCTTGTAGAACCCAGCACCAACTACTGACTGGCACAATTCATCCCCAGGCAATTCTCACCAGAAGGAATCCATTGCCCATGGTTGATTTAAATACCCCTATGGTCATTGGGGGCGCAAATTCCACTATGGTTATTCTTCCACTCCTCCCTCTCCAGCAGAACCTTTGCTGGTTAGACCCAATGCTTCATTCTACCTGTTAACCTACGTGGTGGGATATTACCTGCTAGGTAGCTTCAGCTCTATGATGGGAAGATTTGCCTATTTGGGCCACTTAGGCCATCTTGCCATGATCACAGTACCCATTGGATCTGTAATAGCAGGGCTCAACTTAGGGTTTTGGCCCACCAGGTAGGGAACTTGTTCCCTATCAATTGAGTCCCTGAAAAGAAGGGAGGGCCCACCAGAGGATAGGAGCTAACTTTACAACATATGACAAGGATTTGCCTATGATGGCCCAGGGCCTGTTGAAGGGAACCATAGAATCAATGAGTCCAGTTATAGTGATGTACATTACTATAAATAGTTGTGTTGAATTAGACTCATTGGCTGCCAGATATTCTTGAGGGTGGATGGGCCACAGGGTTAGAGGCGGGGTCATTGGAACATGATAGGCTGGTAGGTAGTTATATTTATCTTGGAATAGCAGAGGGGGAACAGTTATCCAGGATCCTTCTTGGCCAATGATCTTGGTTTCTTGGGTTCTGGCTTTGGGGTCATAGATCAGGATTTCCTCTAGAGTGAACACTGAATATGCCGGGCTGGGGCATATTCTGTGAAATGTACTGGGCCAAAGGTTGCTCCTGGTGGTTGATATAGTTTAGGTGGAGGGTCCACATTTTCTTGGGGTTGATAGATGTGAGGTACGGAACTATAGGAGGTAGTCTGAAAATGGAATAGAACTAAAATCAAATACAGGATGACTTGGTTGAACCAAAGATTCATGCTGCTTTATTGCAAGAATGACAATAGGTAGTTTCCTGGCAGCCCAGGGTATAAGTATGCCCAGTTACCATGGGCAAACTTTTGCAATTTCCCTCAGGCCTGGTAATACTGTCTACCAGGGTTATACAGCCCTTGGTGATATCCATTGCAGGAGATCTTTCATTGGCTGGCTCAAAATGAGAAGAATCAAATTTCCCTTTCATGTTACAGGATTGGTCATCCTTGGGTGGTCCACGTTCTACAAGAATTTTCTTTGCTTCCCCCACCATGGTGGCCAAAGTTATTTTAGGGTCCTTGGCTTGGCCTGCGCTCTCATTGATGGGATTATCATGAACCTTTAGTTTGGGAGGCCTCAATGCAGGTAATTTTAGATCATCAAGTCTCAGGAGATTCCCTGAAGTCAAATCTTGCTCTGGTTTGAGCCCAGAAAACTGTGAGCAGCTGGGCAGCTGACCTGGGGGCTCACAGCCCGCAGGATTTTGGGGTTTAAATCCTGTAGTCAAGGGTTTTTCACAATCATAATTAGCAAGAGTTTGTCATTTGTGACACAGGACTGCAAATTCACCTGATTGATCAGATTTAAATTGCTGCCTGTTCCAGCTCTCTCATTGGCTATCCATAAAAAACATGGGCAGCTGGCCCAAGGGTCTACAGGATCCCCAAACCCACCAGAGGCAGATTCTGAGCTTGATCCTCTTAGTTGGATTTTACCACCTCTTTTGGGAGAAATGTATTTGTGGCAGATACTTGTTCTATGGAACATACAAAATTGAATATTTAAAAGCTCTAAAACAAACTTGGCATGCCTTCAAACATCATCAGCAATTGATACTTGGGGAGACCATATTCCACAGCAATATATGGGCTACTAAAGCTGCTTCATATCTAGGGGGCTGCTTGCATGGTAACCTTCAGTGCAAAGGTATCCTGGATCTCAAGGTTATTTGTACCACTATACTTGTTCCTTCACCAGGAGTTCTCTATGGGTGGCAGACTAAAGTTATGCCTCTTCTGATCCTCTTGACCAGCTCAAAATTATTATCATAAGGAAAGTTCTCTTTCACAAAAAATGTAACAGGGATGTAGATAGTCTTTATTAACAGAAGGAAGCTCCCCTTAGAAACTTTCTAATTTGCCAACATTTTGGAGTTCTTTTGACCAGCTGCTCCTTCATAAAGTACTTCTTAACACTCTAGAAGACCTCTGGTTACTCCAAATCAACCAGGCATGTGATCACCAAGATGCAGATCAAGTGCTCAACACCCATCCTGCCTGTGACTAAAAGGCTTCCAAAAGACCCTGTCAACTTTCCAGCTATACTCCTTCTTATAGTGTCCTTTTCCCAAAGTTTCTACCTTCATAATATCTTTCTTCAAACGCTTAAACCGTTGGCACTCACTTTTCCTATGATAAAAAGGCTTTCACACTTGCTTTCTCAAAAGTTCAAAGTATTGATACACTGCTTTCTTCCTAACACTTTAATCTTTTGCTTCCAACCAACAATATTAATCAGAAAAAAGGCCACAACTCAGTCAATAATTGCAGGGCGCAAAAACAGATCATTTCTGAAGATCCACCAAAATCCAAATAGGAAATCAATTCCTTCTGCCCAAACTGCTCAAAACGTCAACTCTTTAAAAATCAAAGCTTTAACCAGCTCACTGTTCCAGCACCAGTCTTCCCTACATTAAGCCTTAATCAATTTAAACTTTAGGATTCTATTTAATTGTTATTTTTGATTTTCTTCACATTTTGCACATATATTTACTCTTATAGTAAAATATAAGAAAAACATCCCACCAAAACAACTTTGTATCCTGCTCTCATAGCAAAATACCTTTATCTACTCTAGGAACTTAATAAAAAAACCTCTTACTACAATTTCCCCACCATTCCACCTTCTTTTACCTCTACAAATTGATTCAGAAAAACATTAAAACATTTCTAAAGATTACTTTCCTCTTTTCCTTCTCTTACCAAACCACTTCAGAGAAACGCTGAAGCATTTCCCCAAATAATTCCAAACTTCTTCTCTCTGTATAGCATTGCACATAACTATTAAGCCGTTTCTGAAGTCTTTGTATATGGCTTTCATCTGAGCTTCACTATCATGGCTTCACCATCAGTCAACACCTCAGACTCAGGAAATAAGTCTCAACAAGTGAGTTATAACTAGACTTGGCCCACATCAGTGATTGTCACTTAGATCATCAGAAGCAAGAGTACCTCATTTATTACAGCTGCTTTACTCAACCAAGTGGTTAGCTTGAGTTTTCAAGTGAAAATTAACCAACTTCTATTCCCAGAAACCTACAAACCATTAGTTCTTCAGCTATATCTCCAGAAAGCCACAATAATAATGGTTCTAGATATATTTATGCTTGTCCAGCAACTTTAAAGCCTCAGTGAGCTACTATAAATCCATAGAAAGAGAAGCTTTATGTTGTAAATGTGCTGTTTCAGCAGAGTTACAAGGGGAAAGTATTTATAAACTAGATAATATTCTTTATTGAGAGATACATATTATATAGTCATTGTGAATCATGGATAATAGGAATATAACAGTGTTAATCACACGGGGAATGGTGAAGGGGGTGGCCTGACCCTGGTAATGAGTCAAGCGCCAAAACAAGGTATCCACTGTAAGGGATCATCATTTTTTCATTTTTTTGGATTTGAAAATTTGAGTCAACTTCATAGTTTAGCTTCAAGTGACTGGATACTTGGATTGCGGGTCATGAACTCATTTACTTGGAACCTTGTTGGCAGGCCAAGCCTGCTGTTTTGATATTTACTTTCATTTAAGTAAAGCTACTCAACTTTATTCTCACCCCAGTTGGTATTGGAATCTCAGTGCTACCTCAGCAAATCCATCACAGGGTAACCAACTACTCAATCCTTTCATTCCACTGGTAACAAGCCACTTTAATAGCACCCCAAAGCAAAAACCAAGCCCTAACCACCTTGGTTGAACAAACAAAACATAAACATTTACCTCTCTCAAGCAGCCATTATCTACTTGGACAACATTAATCCACGCCTCAAAACAGTTCCATTTGTGGATCATCACCATCATCTTAATTCTTCCAAGCGTTGCAATGTCTACAGTTCCTTCCTTTTGGGGAACAGTTCATGGAGAAGTGCTACAGTTAAAAATGATTGGTGACGCTCTTATCAGTTTTCCATGCTGTACAGGATCAAACATTTCAACCCATAACCAAAGCATTGCCTGGATAAACCCTGTGGCTCTTGGACATACTTGGAGTGTATAAGACTTCCTGTGATACTGTGTATATTCCTAATTTATAAGCAGCTGGCTCAAAAGAAACCCCAATAGCAATGAAGACTAGAAAGGATTTAAGAATGCTTTCCTGGAAAAGGTTGTCATCAAGGACTCTAATGTGATGATAATAACAGAACTCAGAACCTTTGAGATGGTTGGAGCTATTAAAGGATATACCACAGCATATGAGGACATTCTCAAACAAGCCCCAACAATGTTGACTTTGATCAATCCAATCCTTGCCTGGACTTTTACAACAGACTCTCAATACACATCAGATGTCAATTTAACATGAGCAGATTAGTAAACCTCCAATAAGTGTTCATAGAGGGGAAAAAGTTGCCCAGAAACTGGACAACCTGCATGTGATTAATAAAAATCAGAGCCCTACAGCCCAAAAAAGCAATTGCCCAAACAAACAGAACAAATGAGCCAATTGTCCTAACTCTTGGATAAGAAGTTGCAACACTCAGGAAAAAATATTGAGTACTGATATCACACCTGGAGAGAAAAAGGTCGGAGGAGTGCTTAGGCAAGATTTCCTCCCCGTACTACAAGACCTATACAGGCTGCTAGGATACCACATCCCAGTTGGGGTTATGTTAGCCTCAGCTGCCAACTTACTTTATTGGGAGGAGGGAAGGGCCCACCAAAGAAGGGGTGCTAACTTGATGAGATACAAAGTTGAATGGCTTACCAGGGCCCAAGATCCAGTGGTGAAAACCATAATTTTAACCAAACCTGACAGGGTGATTTAGGCTACGTCTGCATATTGATTGACAGTTGGGGGTGAAAGATAAGGGCTGGGGGGAAAGAAGTCAGTCAGGTTTGGGTGTGGGGGTGCTTCTATATCAATCTGGTTAGCAGGAAGATAGTTTTATTTATCACAGAATAATGCGGCTGGGTGCTTGTACCAGGCTCCTCCATGATAAACTGTTCTTGGGGTTCTTTATCTGGCCAGGTAATCAAAGAAGAGGATGTTATCCAAGGTGAACTCCTTGTATTCTGGCTTGAAGGGATATTCAGATAAATTCCTGGGTCAAAGGGAGCTCCAAGAGGATGAAGAAAATGTGGTTCAGGCTTCAGGAACTTCCTCAGGTATGTGGGCTGTCAGGCTAGGATTTTCTGTTGGAACAGTAGTGAAATAAATACTAAGACTAAATACAAAATAAAATGATGGAAATAAAGCCCCATAATCTTATTTATTTCAGAATAACAATAAAATTTTACAACTGTTCACTGGATTTATATATCATTCAAAAATGCTAAGTTCTGCTTTAAACATCCCCTGATAACTGAGTTGCACAGTTTCTTCTAGCCCAGAAGTTGTGGGGTAATATTGTACCTCCTGGACTGCCATAGCCCTATTTATATGATCTAACCTGATGATCTGTTGATAACCCACTAACAGCTTCATCATCCTTACTAGCATTCCTATCATTCTGGATTACTGGTTCCTTAGTGGCTACAAGCTGGATCACTTTTAGCCCCATGAGTTGGGTATATTCCAGAGTGACTTTCTGATTATTGGTTGGCTGTGGATTACATGAACAGGTGGCCCAAAATTTGAGCCAATCATATGGTTTACTTCAAAGTTTAAACCTTCATGCTAAGTAGCAATTCCATTTCAAGAATGACTATCAGTTATGACAGAAACAGCGGTATGCTGTTTTGATGCCTTCAGTAATCTAGATTGATATGGATTAATCACCAGCCCATAGTGATCTTCTGCAGTTTTCAAATTCTCAGCCAGATGAACATGCAAGGTCCCTTGATTAATCAAATCCAAATTGCTGTTTTTTTTATGCTTGCTCATTAGCTAGCCGTAAAGAACACAGGCAGACAGCCTGAGGGTGCGCAGGTTCCACAGAACTATCAGGGAAAGTTTCCAGTTTGATTTCCCTAGTTGGAGTATGTCTTTTTTCAGGAGAAATGTCATTAATAACACAGGTACAAGGGTGTGAATCTGATTGTTGTGATCTAATTACTCTCCATCAATCCTGTGCTGTTTGCTGTCCAGACTGTAAATCAATTGCTCACCTACCCTTTCTGTTCTTGTAGATATCAAGGCACAGCACAATTTACCACCAGAGTAGACCAGCCCCTGGTTGACTCTAAGTTTTCTAAAGAAATGAATCTAATGTTTATTTGTGCTCTGTTACTTGAAATAGTAAAGGACTTGGGTCAAGGTCTTAAACATGTAAGACATTAGGTTCTGGCTTTAAGCCTTTCTGATCTGGATATAAATGAAATAATCTCACTGGTGGATAAAAGATATTGCTAAATGAAATTTCAAAATTGATGGAAAAGAATGAGCTTAATCTTATTTGGAGGGGGGCTCAAGAATTTATACCCAAAGGTTTTATCCTTGAAATCTTAGTGGGGATACTACAAGTGACAGGAGGCTGATAGGGATTTAGAAGTATCAGGTATTAGCATTGTCTCAAATTTGGGTGAAGGGAATAACTCAAGACAAGAACAAAGTAGTATTTTTTGAATAAATCAAATTGTGTGCTATCATTCACAGGGCTAATAAAAAACCTGAAGAGCTCAAATTCACGGCAAATCCTGCCTCAAGTTTAGACTCAGGGATTTGTAGGTGCAGATGAACTGACATGGGCTCTAGCAAAATGACAACCCAAGGGATTTATCTGCACAGTATTATTGGAACCACACTTGAAGATTGCAGTAAGAGAGCCAATACACAGAGAATATAACTTATGAGCTCAGCTAGCAATACAATTCTTATAGTAAAGGGCTTGATATTACAATTAGAGCTCAGGAACAGGGGTCAATTTTCATTTGGTGGGGATTTTTCTAGAGATTTTGCCTTATAGGCTGTTTTATAGGCAGTAGCCTGGATGTACATGGCCTTATTGCCCAATTATTTTGACTTGTTCTTTAGGGTCATTACTGGTATCAAACTCAACCAAAAAATGTCCCAATATTGAGGGGGTGATTTTGTCTTAATCATATAACATAGTATAAGGAGAGAATCCATTAGTGTGGTTGTTGTATTCTTGGGCTCGATTGCAAGAAGGAGATGACTACAAGATATTGTTTAGCAAGCTCTTTAAAAGAACTGAGATTTTAACATACTGAAGAAAACTATATTGTTTGCAAAGGTTAAAACAATTGTTGTGACCTATTGCAGAATACATCTTAATGGGATTTAACAACACTAAAAAAGCTCATATATTTTGGTTATAAAACTCTTACAATTTAAAAAGTCACATTTAAGGGTATCAATAAGCTGGATGCACTGGTATTCTGGCTGTTGCAGACACACATAACATCCAGTCAATTTCCCAGTTTGGTGTCAATCCAATTTTTAGTTTATCATTCTGGAAATGGCAACAAACCAATATCACATGACTTGTCCAAGTATCCACCAATCTGAATTCAACTTACACATGACCTCCCCTATCTTTGATCCAACTTAAGTTGTCAGGAATTTTTTATGAAAATAAGATTCCATAAGTGTCAAAGATCCATTCATTGGGGAGCCTTTCTTCCAATTGAATGGAGAAGAGCTCCTAAGTTGAACTTAACAAGAGTAGAACTGACTGGAATTTCTATTATAAGTGTTGCGCTTTTTGCATTACAGTGCAACAATTAATAGAGATTATAGGGCACATGAAATTTGCCAGAATACAGTCATATATGAGGATATGAGTAGTACTGTATCAGAAGAGCCAGGATAGAACAGAACCATGATTATTGCCCAGCAGTGTCTTCTGATTGTGCAGAAGCACTTAAGGATTAGGATAAATGTCAACCAGATTAAGGATAAAATAAAGATAGTTCAAAGATGATTTTATTGTAAATGACTAATTCTCCTTATACCTTCTACCAGGGTAATCTCTGGGCTGCTAGCAATATCTTTTAGAACATTCTAACACACCCCTAATTTGGATAATTATTAATCTAGGTTTGGCGCTTCTTGCACGTCAACCAAAAGAATATCTTAATCTTCACCCAGCAAAGGTGATCCTTGCTGGCGTGGAATAATTTAGTTACTTCAGGATCACTTCCTGCTTTCTTAGCATACTGCAGCTTAATGCTTATTAATGTGACAATTAAGGGAATCTGAGATTATGGGGAATTGAACCCTGCGCCTCGGCGCTTGATGTAAAGGTAAGGCGGCACAGTGGCGCCTGTAATATTTGCCAGGCGGCGGCACAGCGCTTGACGTAAAAGTAGTTCAGCGCTTAGTCCAATTGCTAGGCGGCAGCACAGCGCTTTGTGTATTTATTAAGTGCTGTGGCGGCACTTGTCATTGGCTAGTATTAGGCTTAGGTCAGCAGACTACTGCTAATCCAATTTGTATGTAGCTTATACTACCAATTTATGTTATTTGGTAGCTGCAATTCATATCTGCAAGCTCCATCATAATTAGTGTCATTGAATTTTGTACTACTAATTTATGGATTTGGTTGTAGCAATCCCAATATGTGAGCTCTGTCATAATTGGCATCATTGCTTGGTCAAAATTCCCAACAATAAGCATATGTAAAAGGTGACCAAATAAGCAAAATCTCCACAGGAAGGGAGTGAAGCAATTTAACAGGTAGTAGACGCTGGTGTATCCCAAAACTAATCAAAGGGCCTTGGGATGGGTAATAGAAGTGAATTGAGCGGGTCCAATGTAGGGAGCATAATGGCAGTGTGGACCAAAAAAATACCAAATGGAGTCTTCAGATTTATTAGCAGGAGTTGGTTCTGGAGTGTCAAAGTTCATATTAGCCTGGACATGTCCAATTAACACAGAAAAAGCCCAAACCATAAGAATGAGCTTCATGTTGTTTTAGGGGATTCTTGTATATCTGTCACAAATGAAAAACTCTTGCTAACTATTCTTGTAAAAAAACCTCAATTCAGGAAAACCCCAAAATCCTGCAGGCTGCCAGCCTGCAAGACCAGCTGCCTGCAGTTTTCTGGGCTCAACCAGAGCAGGATTTGACTTCAGGAAATATCTTGAGACTTGATGATCTAAAATTACCTGCATTAAGGCCTCCCACACTAAAGGTTCCTGTTAATCCTGCCAATGAGAGCTCAGGCTAAGCCAAAGACCCCAAAATTACTTGGGCCACCGCAACAGGGGAAGCAAAGAAACTTCCTGTGGAACGCGGGCCATCCAAGGATGATCAATCCTGTAACCTTAAAGGGAAATTTGAGTCTTCTCATTTTAAGCTATCCAATGAAAGATCTCACTTACTGAATACCACCAAGGGCCGTATAACCCTGGTAGACAGTATCACTAGGCCCAAGGGAAATTGCAAAAGTTTGCCCATGGTAACTGGGCATATTTATACCCTGGGCTGCCAGGAAACTACCTATTGTTATTCTTCCAATAAAGCAACATGAATCTTTGGTTCAACCAAGTCATCCTGTATTTGATTTTAGTTCTATTCCATTTTCAGACTACCTCCTGTGGTTCTGTACCTCACATCTATCAACCCCAAGAAACTGTGAACTAACTGCCCAAACTATATTGTCCACCATGATGTCTTTTTGGCCTGGTACATTTCACTGAATACTCACCCAACCCAGTGTATTTGAAATTCACCCTAGAGAAAATCCTTATCTACAACCCAGAAGCAAGAAATAGAGAGACTGAAACTATTGGCAGAGAAGGAACCCAAGTCACCATACCTCCCCTGCTGTTCTGCAACAAGTACAACTACTTGTCTGCCTACCTAGTTCCAATGACATCACCTCTCACTCCGCAGCCCAAACGTCCACAGAAATCTGTTGCAACCAATGAATCTACCTCCAATCAGATATTTGGTGTTATGTACATCATCCTCATCAGCCTTATTAATTGAATGGTGCCTGCCAGAGGACCATGGGCTCTCCTGGGCAAATTTTTATCTTATATTGTAAAGCTAGCTCCAATCTTGTGGTGGGCCCTCCCCACAGGACCCCCAGGCTGTCTGCCCTCAAGTCCTCAAGAACCCCCGCAGGATAGATCCCTCACATTATGGCAATCTACTTTAATAACAGTAAGCTGGGCTCCAAGATGCTGATAACTCCTGTAGAAACTTGTATGATATTTTTATTGATTTCAGCTTACTATGACTACAAGCTAGTGTAAAAAATAAATTGTGTCAACAATTAAACCCCAAAACATTCCAGAACCCAAGCACGCCTTGCTTGGCGTTGAGAAGACCAAGACCCTGAATTCACAAGTCCAGAACATCATAGTCTACCAATCCATAAACAAGGTGGACATACCACAGATGGGCAAGCTCCCCCTTGAAGAAGCTCATAAAGCTATGCCTGTCCTTTGCCTTCACTTCCAGGCCCTCATAAACTCATACTCAAACAACACAGAGAAGGTCCTAGGTGTGGTCTCCATGCTTTCTGGTGATGCTATGGACTGGTTTGGGAAGGCTAATGAGAAGATGTTGAGTTCTTCTTAGATTACTACCAATTTGAAAACAAACTGATGGCTACTGGAAACAACCAAGACCCCACCACCATGCCCTCATCAGTTTACTTACATTAAGCAAGGATCCTGCACCCTTCAAGAATACACTGATGAGTTTCTAAAACTGAAGACTAGAACCTAACTGAAAGACAAGTTATCTGTCAGGAATCCAGTCTTGAGCAACTGGCTTGTCATTTTTCAGGGGTAACTTGGGCCGGATTTTTTGCGGAAATGCTCACCACAAGAGGGGAGCTAACTTTAAAAGGTAGGAGATGGACTTCCTTACCCAGGACCACGGGCCAGCAGCCAGGATTATAGTGTCAATTACCCCTGTGAGGGTGATGTACACAATCCCAAACAGCTTGCCAGAATGGTCAGTTGGAAAGTTGGGCAAAGAAGCAGGCATAGGTTTTGGGTTCACAGGCGGTTCCATGGATAGGTTGTAAGCAGGGAGATAGTTGAATTTCCCTCTGAACAACTTGGATGTTGAAAATAATCACAGGCCTTGTAGGTTGTATCTAATTGCAGATTGTATGCAGGCCAGGGGATTGTGTTCAAATATCTTTTCCGGGGTGTATTTCTTGTATTCATACTTCAGAGGGTAGTCGGTAAAATGGACAGGTCCAAAGGGTAAACCAGGAGGACAGGAAACTGCGGGCAGTGGGGCAGGCAGGCCAGGAGATCTCAAACTAAATTGGTAGAAAGAAAATACAAAATAAGGCAATATTTTCATGAGCCAAATTAACATAACCTTTATTCAAAAATGGCAATAAGTTTAGAGCACAGGGTCTTTGGGTCTATATAGTACCCCACCTCTATACTTAACATTTTCCATTGGGGTTCATCAGGGCATTGGGAAGGGCAGGGCCAGGGAAACTGGGTGCTTGGGTCTAAAGGCAGCAAAATGGCACTTGACCCGGGAGTTCTTTCATTGGTCAAGAATCTTGATTTGGTTACCTGATTATCTTGCTTTAGTGTTGTGGTCATGGGACTGGGCTGCGGGCCCGTGCCTCTTTCCTGGGTTGGCTCTTGATTGATTGCTGGTGTAGACTTCAAGTTTATGAAGCTAATAGTTGCCAAATCAGTACCTCCATTAGGCGCTGAGATTAGTCTTCCATTTGGTGCAATAAGTTCTTTAGGTTGGCTCTTGTTACTGAATGAGTCAAATTTCTTGGTATCAGCTTGTAGGGGCTTGATCCCAGAACAGCGCAGGCAGGCGGTCCTGTGGTCCACAGGCCCGGCAGCCCGAGGGAATCCAGGGTTGGGGTTCAATTTTTGCTCCCAGGCCCAGGTTTCCAGAGAGGAAGAATTATCAATCCTGACATTATCTGCCATCCTGTACCGCCAAGGAGCCTACCCCACCTTGAAAAAAACTCCTCAAGCACCATCCCTCCACACTTGGCCTGATGTGTTAATCCTCCTGTGCAGAGGTTTGAGCCTTGACCAAGAAGGCCTCCTCCTGCTGCACCACTCTCTAACCAAACCTAGATGCCCAGAAGACAAGGAATGTCTCCCAAAGAGTTAAAACTTCACTATCATGAAGGGCTGTGCTTCTAATGTCACAAACCTTGCCACCTCACCAAGGCATGTCCTAAGAAAGGTGGTCTTACAGTTTCCCTAGCACAAATAAGCACCTCCACCCAGTCTTACAAGTTTATCTAAGCTAAAGTGAATATACTCACAACATCCCAGATTATTGAAGAATTCATTGATGCAGGTGCTGATTAAAGCTTCATTGATGCCACTCTTGCAAAGTACCTAGAACTAAAGAATACCACTGAAGCGTTAAGGTAATCATGGGAAACAGCTCCCATGACCTTGGGTTCAAGTGTGTGACCAAGTTGCCACTAAGGATTGGTCAGAACATATACCCAGCACTCCTCATCATCCTGGATGAACTTCCCCACCTCTTGATCCTGGAAGACTCCTGGTCCCAAAGGCATGGCACCATCCTGAACTCCCACAATCAAACAGTTGCCTTACAAGGAGCCACCTCTTGTGATTTAGCGCCGTTCCAGCTGGGTCCAACCAAAGGAAACCCCAGTGCTCTCCTGACCCTGAAACTGGACCCCAGTGTGGGGGCCCTACCTTCCCTGTTAGAGAAGTGGAACCATGTTTTCAGCAAGGAAGCAGATTTCCATCTCCCTAAACACATAAAGTATGACCAGAATATGAATCTCTTGCCCAGCACTGAGCCCCAACATGGGCTCATCTATAGCTGCAATCACAAAGAGCAGTTGGCACTGAAAACATACATTGAAGACATGATCAAGAAAGGATTCATATGTGTGTCCAAAAGCCCATGCTTGTTGCCAATGCTATTTTTGGACAAGAAGTACAGTGGTATGCTCACATGCTTTAACTTCCAGAAGATGAAAAATATAACTATAAAGAACTGCTACCCTATTCCTAAGGCTGATAACTTGTGTGATGTTTTTACAGGAGCTTATGGATACTCCAAGATTGATCTCCAAGACGCTTTCAATCAAATCCAAATAAAAGAAGGCAATAAGTATAAAACGCCCTTCAAGACCAGGTATGGACTCTGAAAATACCTGGTGAAGCTGTTTGGACTATGCAACGCCCCTAGCATCTTCCAGTGTATGATTGACTCAGTCCTTAGCAAATACCTAGACCAGTTCTGTGTGACCTACATTGATGACATTCTCAACTATAGCAAGACCCACAAAGAGCACCTACATCACCTGGACCTGATCCCTAGGAAACTCTTACAAGCCAACCTACATGCAAAACTCAAGAAATGGGAATTCTTCCAGCTAGAGGTGGAATTCCTGGGCTATGTTGTTAAGAATGTAGATTAGAAATGGCCCAGGACAAGGTGGATGCTGTAACCTCTTGGCCTATCCCCACATGCCAGAAAGATGTCAGAAGCTTCCTGGGGTTAGAAAACTATTGCAGGGACTTCATAAATTTTTCCCTCAATTACACTGCCACTGACCAGGCTCTGCTTGGACAAAGTCCAGTTTGTATGGACTGATGAATACACCTTCTTGTTTGAGACCCTGAAGAATGCCTTCATATCTGCCCTGTCTTGCTATGCCTGACCTGTCTACACTTTTGTGCTGGAGACAGATGTGTCCAACTTTGCAGTGAGTAGGTTCTTCTTTAGTAAAGAGGGGTTAGTATGCTACATTCTGTAGAATATTACTCCAAAAAGATACTGCCTACTTAAGGAAACTACCTAATATATGGCAAGGAAATGCTATCTATAATGAAGACCCTGAAGCATTGGTGCCAGTACCTATGTGGCAACAAATTACCATTAAAGGTCCTAAACAATCACAAGAACCTGGTTTAAATATTAAAAACCAGACAGCTGAATCAGAAACAGGCCAGATGGGACTTGGAACTGGCCAAATACACTTTGATAATAGACTAAAAGCCAGAAAAAGGGAACATGGCACCTGACGCCCTGAGTAGAAGGGCCAACCTGATTTCATCCTCCACAGAAACCAAGAACCACAACACCCACACACAGTTAGACCCTTTCATCCTAGGTATACAACTGAAGTAATTGAATATTGCTGCCATTAAACCCAATATGATAGAAGCACAGAAGTAGGACACCTAATCAACCAAACTAGCCAACGCCCTGGCAAATGATCCTGATTATCTTCACTCAAAAAAGACTACTCCCTGAAAGGCACCTCCCGCTGCCCTATAACAGAATATATGCCCCTGAGGGCCCATGTTGTGAATGCCGTCATTCACCATGTTTCAATTGTGCCTTCAGTGGGTTATTTTGAGGAAAAATCTCTCTCTTTCACTTTTGCCTCTCAAAATGAGTGTCGTGAATGCTGCCATTCACCGTGTTTTGATTTCACCTTTGATGTGTTATTTTGAGGACAAATATCTCTCTTTTGCTTTTGCCCTTTGAAATGAGTCTGGCTATAAATTGGGAAATTCAATTGTTCAGTTTCCTGACTTTGCGCAACTCACTTGCCCCATTCATGCTGGTGGCAAGTGATCCTACTGTCTATATAATGTTTTATGGTAAAGCTGCACAGTATATATTACATTTCACTTTTACCAATAAAAATTAAGTTCTATTCAAATTTTTGTCTTTGTGGCTTCACGTACTTTGGAGCCTCTCTAGCCATGTCTAGCAGATATTATGAAATCAGAGCCACAATGTAATTACATAGCCTTCCCTGCCATTATAACTAAGACTTAGTACAAATCCAATCCTAAGGTTAGGATTTCCTGTTGTGACTATGTACCACGCCTCAGATCATGGCATGTGCATTCACCAGATGGATACTAGTGATGCTCCTCCCTTCTGCGCCAAACCTTATTACCACAGTCAAGTGGAAGACGCTCAAGTGTCTAAAGAGCTCAAGCAGCTATTAGATGCTGGGCTATTGGCTCCTTCTCAAAGTCCATGGGCTTCCCCCTTGCTTATACTGAAGAAGAAGGATGATGTTCATTGTATTGTGATGGATTACCAATGCTTGAACTCCTTAGCCAAAAAGGATTCCTATCCCTTACCCTGCATTGATGATTCTCTCTGCTTCCTTGGTGGCTCCAAGTTCTTCTCCACTATAGATTTAGCTTCTGGATACTGGCAAGTTGATCTCACTCCTAAGGATAGACAAAAGGCAGAGCTCTTCACTTTTGAAGGACTGGTTGATCCTACATGCATGCCACAAGTGCTCTGCAATGCCCTGGCTACTTTCCAGAAAGCCATGGACTCCATCTCCCAAGACTTGAAGCTGTCATGTGCCCTAGTATATTTGGACAATATAGAGGATTTCATTGCTACCTTCACCAATCACCTGGCTCATTTCAAAGAGGTGTTAATAAAGATTTGAGAACCTGGCCTCAAGCCAAAACCTTCCAAGTGCGCTTTCTTTAAAGAGTGTCTTGAATTCTTGGGCCATGAGGTAACCCAGACTGGGATTTCCCAATGACTAAGAAAGTTGAAGCCATTGACAAAATGCTTCCGCCCACCAATCTGCAAGAGGTTTGAGTCTTTCTGGGTATGTTGGGATACTACAGACAGTTCATGCCCAACTTTTCCAACACTAATGAGCCATTGGTCCAACTGTTACATAATATCTCTTTGAATGGACTGCTAGCTG
>QTSX02005901.1:0-137462 GCA_014839935.2 Entomophthora muscae | reverse complement strand
TGGACTCCCAAATATTGATGAGCTACCTGAGCGTATTTTCCTGGAGTTGTACTCCACTCCCTTGCTAGGTTGCAATGAAACTTACCTCTGCCCTAGAATCCTGATGTCTCCCATAAATACCCTGTTCAATTGCTGGTAGCTAACCTAATTGCTCTCCCCATACATGTGTCTAGAGGGCAGATTGTTGGATATGGCAAGTTATTGAACGTTCCTGATGTCTTGTCCCTTCATCCATTTGGTATGTTCCGGGATTTTAACCTACCGGAAGATGAGCCCTAGTTCTATCTTTGTTTACTGTGCAAGTCTTCCCACAACTATCCCTGGTTCAACAAAAGGAGGTGATAGATTTTCTAGATCAATTTTAAGACATCTTTGCCAAAGAAAGCACTGATTATGGTCTAGCTAAAGGTGTTATCCACCAGATTGATACTGGAGACACTCCCCCCTTCTGCACTAAACCATATTGCCGCAGTTGCGTGAAGGACGCTCAGGTGTCTAAAGAGCTCAAAAAACTGTTAAACGCTGGGCTACTGGCCCCTTCCCAAAGTCCTTGGGCTTTTCCCTTACTTTTCTTGAAGAAAAAGAACGGAGGTCATCATATTGTGATGGACTATTGACAATTAAACTCTTTAACAAAGAAGGATTCCTATTCCTTGCCGCGTATTGATGATGCTCTCCACTGTCTTGGAGGCTCTAAGTTTTTCTATGCAATGGATATGGCATCTGGATACTTGAAAGTTGACCTTTTGCCTGAGGACCACCAAAAGGCCGCACTCATTACATTTGAAGGGCTGTTTGAGCCTACACGTATGCCACAGGGACTCTGCAATGCCCCAGCTACCTTCCAACAAGCCATGGGCTCCTTCCTCCGCAACTTGAAACTTTCATGTGTTCTAGTATACTTAGATGATATAACAGTTTTTAGTGCTACCTTTACAGACCACCTGGATCATCTCAAAGAAGTGTTCATAAAGATTTGAGAGGCTGTCCTCAAACTGAATTCATTTAAGTGTGCTTTCTTCAAAGAGTGTCTTGAATTCTTGGGCCATGAAGTAACCCAGACAGGGATTTTCCCCATGACCAAGAAGGTTGAAGCCATCAACAAAATGCTTCCACCTACCAAACTGTGAGAAGTACAAGTCTTTCTGGGTATAATGGGCTACTACATACAGTTCATCCCTGACTTCACAAATACTAGTGAAAGTTTGGTCCAGTTGTTACGCAATGTCCCTTTTGAATGTACTGCTAGCCAGCAGCAAGCCTTTGAGACCCTCAAACAGAAGCTTAAAGAGGATCTCATCCTTGTGTATCCTGTCTACAATAAGGAGTTCATCTTATACTCTGATGCTAGTGATCTTGCTATTTGGGCTATTTTGACCTAACTTGACAACAAGGGTGTGGAGCATGCAGTGGCTTATACTTCTTGTGTCCTGAACAATCATGAGAAGAATTACAGCGTTACAGAGAAAGAATGCCTTGCTGTGTTACATGCAGTTAAGCAGTTCTGCCATTATGTGTATGGCACCTATTTTACAGTGGTTACTGATCACACCTCCCTTAAGTGGTTACAACAGCTTAAAGAGCCAGAAGGACAACTAGCTAGATGGGCTCTCTGCCTGTAAGGTTCTGGCTTTACTGTGCTACATTGTCCCAGGATTCAACATCAGAACGCTGATGACTTATCCAGAATGCCTATCCTTGCTCTACACCCTGATGAGGCTTATCAACTGTATGAACTAATTGGGTATCCTTCCTCTTGGGAAAGCAAGATGGAAGAAGTTTGATTAGCCCTGTCTAAACTATCTGAGGATGTGCTTATTTGGGACAATCAACTCTTCAAGAAAGTACAAGACCAGTATCTGCCTTATATACAACCTAGGCTCTGCCTTTTGTTGGTGCTTCAAGCCCATAAAGAAGCCAGGCATGAGGGCATAGCCAAGACCTTTGACTGGCTCCAGAAGAATTATTTCTGGGAAAATATCTGTCTGCTGATTTAAGACGTCATAGCTAGTTGCCACAACTGCCAGCTCTAGCAACCTCAAGCTGCCTCTCACGAGTTCAAGCTATTCCCCCCTCAACATGCCTTTCACACTGTTAGCATTGATGCTGTAGGGCCTCTCCCCCGCTCCTGCTCTAGTTTCTGTTTTATCTTAATTGCTGTTGATCACTTCAGCAAGTGGGTGAAAGCTCGCCCTACTAAGGACATTTCCGCTAAGAAAACTGCTGCCTTCCTTTTGCAAGATGTTTTCTATCACCATGGCTGCCCTCAAGTGTTGCTATCTGACAATGGGACTAACTTCAACGCTAATTTGGTAACCCCTGTTGTTGAAGCCTTGGGGTCTCATCAGTCTTTCTCTGCCCCTATAACCCTTCTACCAATGGGGCAGTTGAGCGTGCAAATTTGACACTGGTTTCTATCATGAGGAAACTCACTTACTCTGACGCTGCAAACTGGGATCTATACTTACCTGCTGCTATCTTTGCCTATTGCCTTAGCAAACATTGCATCACTGGGTATTTTCCCTTTGCTATGATGTATGGGCATGAGGCCACCACTCCATCACTATTGGTGGCCCCTAATCTCCTCTGATAAGGCCATGAATCCTGACAACCATATCAAGGATCTAGTCAATCACATAATTGACATAAAAGCCACTGCTTATACCTCTGCATATTAGATCAAAGTGCTTGAGCTCTCTCCCAACAATGCTGGATGCTCCCCCCTGCCTGAGTTTAATGTTGGCAACCATGTCCTTTACTACCAACACAGAGTAGGTGGTTGCGCACATAAGTTGGACTCTCTGTGGATTGGCCCTCTAGAAGTAACCTTTAAGCAAGGGTCTGAATACACTGTAAAGCTCTTGTCTATTGGCCGTCCTTTTGCTTGAGTGCACGCAAAATTTCTTTGTAAATACCACCCCCTAAGGCCAATCTAGAGGAGGGCAATGTCGTGAATGCTGCTATTCACTGTGTTTCAATTTTGCCTTTGAGGGGTTATTTCAAGGACAAATCTCTCTCTTTTGCTTTTGCCCCTTGAAATGAGTCTATATCCAAACTGGGAAATACAATTGTTTGGTTTCCTGACTCTGCACAACTCACTTGCCCCACTCATGCTTGTGGCAAGTGACCCTACCATCCATGTATTGTTTTGTGGTAAAGCTACACAGTATATATTCCTTTTCCTATTTCACCAATAAAATTAAGTTCTATTCACATTTTTGTCTTTGTGTCTTCAAGTACTTTGGCGCTTTTCTCTAGCCACAATTAGTAGAGATTATTCATCCAGGGCCACAAGGTAATCACATAGCCTTCCCTGCCATCTAACCAAGACTTATTATGAATCCAATCCTAAGGTTAGGATTCCCTGTTATGTTTCTGCGCCGCGCCTCAGAACACAACATTGATCTTATGTCTCACAGAAATATGGATGCAAGTACAATCTGCAAGGAACTCTGTATCATAATGCATCTAAAAACAACCTGCATCATGATTTCTGCAACTTCATGCAAAGCACTACTCTGGGACCAAAATCAAAGAATAGTAAGAAAAGGTCTCCATGTGGTGGGTAATAACCACCCAAATTCTCATAGAGTTGATGATTAACCACCAACAAATCTTCAAATACTGGTTTAGAAATTTTTTAAAAGATACACTGGGGGTCAAAAAAATGATTAAAGCCAATCAAAGGAGTCCCAGATAAATAGCCTGTGAGAGAATTAGAGTATCTTCAGAATAGAATTCCAGGCATTGAGACAAGATAACAGTCTTAGATTCAGATTATTTAGAAAAGACACTTACATTGGATGGCACAGAAGTAACATTAGGAGGCATCAACAACAAGGAGCTTAAAGCAGGGCCCCATCTTCCAGTAATAATTTGACTTGAGATCAAGCTGTATGGAATGTAGTGGAGTAGAACAACTACAGGATGCATTTAAAATAAAATTTAGACCAGGAGAATATTTGGTTTATTGAGTAATTTAGGGAGGAATCAGCTCTTAGAATTAAACAGTGAAAATTTTCCAATATGTACCAAAATTTGACTAAGCAATACCACCTGGATCCATGGCTCCTATTCTGTCTACATTATCTGAAGAGTACTTTGTATAATACACAAAAAAACCTTGAGTGACTAATTTCTGATGACCATTCTGATAAATGAGACTGTATTGAGTGACCCTCAGATTACATCTATTTATCATTGTCAACTTGCAAGGGGGTATCATATTTAGCTGATGTACTGGAGAAGCATTGACCCATTTTTGGTCAACAGTGTGATTTAAATCTGTCAACTTGGTTAACTTAGTTAACTTTCCACCCAACTTCCTAGCTTTAGGACTTGGTCAAGTAATGCCAGGCATTATGATAACTACTGTGACAGACACCATAAGGTGGCCCTGAAAAATAATTATATTTTTGTTTGATGTATATGGCATAATAATGATACTGCTAGGGCTGTATTAGCGGAACAATGACAGTGATATGGAGTAGTGTCATTATTAAGAGGGTGATAATTTAGGTTGCCATAATTAGGCAACATGCTGATTGAAGTCTATAGTTAATGTAAGGTCTGAGGCTCTGAGATAAGATATTTAGACTAAGGCCTTTAAACCAAGAATGTTAATGTTGGTCAAATATAAAAATATTGGCAAAGTTTTCAATAATAACTGAACTAAAGCTCGCAAAAGTTTATAGGAAGTAAAATATGGACTAAGGCAATTTATAAGGCCTAAGAAAACAAAATAGAGTCCGGTCTTAATTAAAGAAGACTGGGTTAAAAATTTGATCTCTAAGTCTGGATAATGATCACTACCTACTGGAGAATTAAAACTATCAACAATTAAATTCTGAGTCCCACTAAAAAGGTTGGCTAACTGATGGTAGAGGTAATCAAAGGGGATCATAGATAAGTTAAGATAAAAAAGAACACTAAGATGCAATATGAAAAGAAGATTCAAAAATAAAACACAAGCCACAAAACCCAACAAGTAACTTTTTGAGGTGAAAGTCAAACACTCTCAACTTATTGTTGAGATTGAGAAACCAAGCTTTTTTATTGTGCTTGGTAGTGAGGTGCAAATTGGGGGCAGAAATTTATAACCAAATTTGGGTGTAATTGCAAATTATAAGTAGGAAAGTCTAACCAAGGTTGGTTAGAAGTCATATTGAGGTGACAAAGATTCAAAAATCAGTAGTGAACCATGGTTAAAGTAAGAAATTTAAATGTAAGTAAAGGAGGTAAATCATTTTTCAGTGGTACTTAGGCATTGTTGTAGAGCAAAAAGGCAAGAAAAGCGGGTCCAAAGCTTGTGTACGTCATTGAGTGTAAAGCAAAAAGGCAAAGAGTTTTGAAAGCAAAGAATAACTAACTGTGTGTATAGGTACTAGGTTTAAATCCCTTAGCAAGGTAAGGTGGGTTTGAAGATAATAACTAGACATAATTAAGTTGTTATAATGGCTAGAAACCCCCAAATTACAAACAAGTGGTTGATAAGGCAGGAAATGGGAAGACCAATTGTGGAAAATTTTAGGGAGTAAAAAAACCAAGATAAGGTTGACCAAAGTTATTTAGAATAGACTAATATAAAAATAAAACTGAAGAATAGCAGCTAAAAAGAAGGTGAATCCTGACAGTTGATCTGTGGGATATTGGGCTGGTTGCAGCACTTAAAATCATGATTAATTATCTATTTTCCATATATTTAGTGCTCTAATTCCCACAAATAAAGGTTAATTTGGTTATTATTGGGATTAAGTATAGTGCTGCACCCCAATTAATAAAATGATGAATTGTAAACTAAGCTTCTATACCACCTGCACCTTCAATCTCTACCTCATTTCTGATCTTCTATATAACTTCTCCTATTTTATCCAAGCAGTATAGAGGTTTAATATCACCTTGTATTGCAGTTATTTTAGTTGGTACCTCCATTGTCACAAGTGACACTTGCCTGATAACCATTAAGAGGACAGTGTTCTGCCCTTCTGACTTGAACCCTGATTCTAGTAATGACTTGACCAATAAGGAGATGACAGCCTGCCCGTGTGACTCAAACCCTGATCCTAATATTGACTCAACCAACAAGGAGACAGCAGCCCACCCACTTGATTTGAAACCCAAAATCCCTAGGAACTGCCAGCCGCAAGCCTTTGCACCTGAACCAGAAACCAACATGACCTCAGAGAAATCACTGATCCTGACTAATGAAACATCAACCACTTGTGGACCTTGCCTATACATGGACTCACCCAATCTATTATTTAGATGCCTCAAATTAGAAAGTTTCTCTGAAGACTGCCAATACCCCATCAATGAGGTGATGCAAAATATAGCCACATGCCAACACTTGACTCTGTGACCCGGCGGGTTGCAGTATAATGAAAAATCTCCTAAGACTAAGATGGAAACAGAAATCCTTATTCCAAATTCAGCCAATAACACACCACTGCTAGTTGATGCCACCAAGGATTCCCAATCCCAAGTAAAATCCAGCACCTGGCCCAAAGGAGGTTGCAAAAGTTTCCCATGGTAGATGGGCATACTTATATCCTGGAATTGCCAGGTAGCCGCAAATTGTCATTCTTGCAATAAAAGTGTTATGAGCCTTTGGTTCACCCAAGTTATTTCATACTTACTATTATCACTTGTAAATTCACAGATTGATTACTCTGACCCTGCCCTGCCAGCCTTCCAATTACCAGAAGCAGCCAACAAGCCGCCCAAGTCATACTGCTCTACTGTAACGCCCCACAGCCCAGCATATCCCTCTGAGTATTCTCCTAAGCCGGCCTACTTGTTACACATGACACCACCAGTGACCCCACAACCCAGTTGTCCTTTTGAACCTGAGACTGCTGTTGATATAATCTCTACTCAGCTATTTGGTGTCCTTTATATTACCCTCATTGGCCTTATCAATTCCATGGTATCTGGCAACGGCCCTTGGGCCTTGCTAGGAAATTTTTCTATTATATTGTGAAGTTAGCACCTATCCTGTGGTGGGCCCTCCCCTCTATGCCTGCTGGACAACCCCCTGCTGACCCACCTGAACCACTACAGGTTGGCTCCCTGACATCCATGAAGGTAGGTAAAGGCTTTAAGATACCAGCAAGGCATATGAATGCTTGCCAGTAAAAGGAAAAATCATCAATGACCTGCCTCAGCACCCTTCCAACCTGCCTTATAACAATTGCCATTTGGCATGTTTCAGAGAGGCAGTTGGGGAAGCCCCCACAATTTAGGGGTATTTTACGCTGGCCAACATCCTGGTATTTCCTTTCTGGTGATCTGGTTTAAACCTGATCCAGGAATCCCAGGGTATAATCTCAGTTTATAATTTCTGGTAGACTGGGGATTTAGATTGGAATGGGAATAATCTTTTCACTATTGACTGGATTTCTCACCACAGATGGGGAAAAATATCTTTAAGTGGTTGAAACAAGTTCCAAAGCTGGGTACAGATTGGATTTGAGCTGGAAGCAGGGCCAGCTGTTAGGAGATAGGATCTGATATGGATTTTTTTGACGAGGATTGAAACCTTTTAGAGAATCTCATCAATATATCTAAAGGAAGTCTATTGAAACAGCCTGTTTTGGGAGGACCCTTTAAGAAATGGGGAGGGTTATCGAATTCATTTAAAGGACTTCAGGGTGACTCTTTAAATATGGCAAAATAGCATGGCTTAAAGGAAAATCTTTTAAATAAAAGGCTGTTTATCAAGGGTATGTATCTTAAAAATTGATATTAAACATTGAATTGGTTTGAGTAGATGATGAATGGTACTAATTTCTTGAGATGGTTTGGTATTTGATGGGTTTATCAATTGATAAAATGGATTCATTTTGCAGATATGGTCAAGAAGATGATCCTTCTAAACAAAAAAGCAGGAACTAGTTAAGCATATAAGCAAACATGAACTTAATTGGCAAAGGAGTTTCATGTTGTGATCCTCTTGAGATAAGTGGTTGAGATGGCATATTGTTTTTGGGGATGTTTCTTGAAGTTGACAAGTAAAAAAGGAAAGTTGATTTTGGGTAAAGGTGGTATTGAAGTGGGATGATATAAAATCTGCCATTCCAATGGTTAGAAGCAACTGCAAGCTAATAAAAAGCTAAATCCAAATATTTATTTATTAAAGCATTTCCTGGGAATTTGGACACTTGGCAAGGGGATTGGCTTAAAGCCATGGATTAGGGCTGCATCAGAAGAGAAATGGGACTATTACAGCATTTGCTGTAATTGCCCTGTTTGCTCTTCCCCGTTTTTGTTTTTTGAATTCCCCCAATATGGGGAAATCTGAAATGACAAAAATGATTTCCAGAGGAAGAAGAAATTCTTCCTCTGGAATCCAGTGCCACTTGAATGGCATCCGGTGGATTCTCCATCAGATGTCAGCTGAGTGTACGCAAGCCCTTTGGGCTTGGCAGGATAAAAGGTAAGCCTTCAAAATACATACTAACTTTTCATTAGCATTAAAACTAAAAACCAAAGTATCTCAGTAAATACTAAACCAATTTTAAAATTTAATAGCTCATTTTAAATCCAAAGAGCAGCTCTATATTCTGAATAATTTTTATAAAATATATAATAATAATTTAAATAATAAAACAATATTTAATATAATAGATCCTGTAATTAGATAAGGTTTATTTTGAACTCATTTTTTTAAATTGCTTGTGTCTCTTTAAGTTGGGCAAGAGTACTTGGGAGCATATGGGATCTTCTTAGACCCAGAATGTCAACAGCCCCATTAAACTCCCGCTCTGAGGCTGCACTTGTAGCCTGACAAGCCAATATAATCCTGACTAGTTTTCCTAGCATAGGGTACTGCTGGCTATACATCTAAAATATAATAATTAGTTATTTAAATCTTAGCATATTACCATCCAGAATTGGAGAATGGGAGTTGCTCTGGTCTTAGCAGTTAAGTAAAATCCCAGCTCCCCTTCATCCTTTTCATTGTGCTCATTATTAAGCTCAAAGACAGATTTAGCTCTTTGCATATTGCTAAAGCTTAAAACAGGCTCATCATTGTAGCCATCAGCTGATTTATCTTTAAACTCTTGATAAATAGCCTTGATGGCCTTTTCTGCTTTTGGATACAGCTCAGGTGCTGTTTTCTTAAAGAAAAAGAGCTTGTATGCTGGATCCAGCACTAAAAGTCAGCTTAATTAAAGTTATTTTTTACCTATTGCCACCAGATAAATATCTGATGTAAAGTATTCAAAGTACTTTTCAATTTGTTTCTTGTTCTGTTCCAGAGTCCTGAAAAGCAAATCATCAGATGATAAAACTTTAAGTTCATCACTTAGATTTTTTAAGATTGATAATCAACACCAGGGCATATGAGAGTGAGAAAGAGTTGGATGGGCAGACAAGAGATGTGATAGAATCAAATATCTCCAGCCAGAAAGTGAGCTTTCCAAAAATGTCCCATCTTAAAGATGACATTTCTTCAGAAGTGACAACTCCTTTAATTGCCTATATATTATTAAAAAATTATTTATGATACATACCTCTTTATTTTTAATGCCCATTTTAACATGGCATAGGTGGAATTCCATCTTGTTCTCACATCAAGTACAGGATTGGATTTATCAATTGAGTTAAACTCTTGATAAATGTGCAGTGTTTGTAACATCTGCTCAGATCTTTTTATATTAAAAAGTAATTTTCTAAGATTGAAAGTCAGGTTGAGTTTTTTTGCCCCATAATTTTGAGAGCATGTAGGAGTGTCTTCAAATGTTTCCATTGGCTTATCAAGAGCTTCTTTTGTCCCAAATCTCACACCAGGAAGAAATAATTGAATAGGAGGCTCTTTTTTTACTTCAATGCCATCAATTCCAAGAATAAGAGTCTGTGCAACAAGATGTAATACATGAGCAATCATCTTATGTGAAAGTTTTATTTTGTATCAAAGAAATTTGAAAAAGTCCTACTTGCTGACAGAAGCTTGATAAACTTTGTATTTGAAGATGCATTATTCAAAGTTGTTGTGGAAATCTAAAGCCATAGTAAAATTAATAACCATGTGTCATGTTCTGAGGCGCGGCACAGACACACAACAGGGAATCCTAACCTTAGGATTGGATTTGTACTAAGTCTCAGTTAGATAATAGGGAAGGCTATGCAATTACCTTGCGGCCCTGGAAGAATAATCTCTACTAGTTGTGGCTAGAGAGAGGCGCGGAAGTACTGGAGGACACAAAGACAAAAATTTGAATAGAACTTAATTTTATTGGTGAAATAGGAAAAGGAATATATAGTGGTAGATGATACCACAAAACACTACCAGGACAGTAGGATCACTTGCCACCAGCATGACTGGGGCAAGTGAGTTGTGCAGGGTCAAGAAACCAAAAAATTGTATTTCCTGATTTAGTCATTAACTCATTTTGAGAGGCAAAAACAAAAGCAAAAGCAAAATCAAGGTATTTTTCTTCAAAATGGCCCACCAAAGGCGAAATCAAAACGTGGTGAATAGCGGCATTCACAACATTGCCCCCCTAGATTGGCCTTAGGGGGGAGGTATTTACAAAGGAACTTTGTGTGCACTTGAGCAAAAGGACAACCACTAGAGAGGAGCTTTACAGTGTATTCAGACCCTTGTTTGAAGGTCACTTCCAAAGGGCCAATCCACAGAGTGTCCAGCTTATGCGCTCGTCCACCCACTCTATGCTGGTAGTAAAGAACACAGTCACCAACTTCAAACTCAGGCAAAGGAGCACGTCCAGCATTATTGGGGAAAATCTCAAGCATGTTAGTCTTGTATGAAGAAGTGTAGGCAGTGGCCTGTGTCAAAACTGCAGGCTCAACCCGCCAGCAAGGTTCCAACCAAGCGGGTTTGTGACCCGCAATCCAATTACCTGGCCACTTGAAGCCAGACCCAGAAGTCAACTTGGATTACCAAATCAATCAACATGAACAAATGATTATCCCTCACAGTGGATACCTTGATTTGGCGCTTGACTCATTAGCAGGATCAAGCCCATCCCTCTTTCATCCAGCCGTGTGATCACCAATTATGTTCTTTCTATCCATTGATTCACAATAGCTATATAATCACTATCTCACAATAAAGATTATTATCAATCCTCTAAATATTTTTCCCCTTGTAACTCTGCTAAAAAAAGCAGTCACGACATTGGTAGCACAGGTAGGTTCTCCATCCTACCTTATCTTGAAAAATTCCGCCTGTTGCCTGCACACGCAGCGGCCACCAAATTCTTGACAGAATTATGTCTGGCCTCCCACCCAACTGGACTCCATATACTCCTGGTACCGCAATACCTGATGGTTTTGTCCTCTACCAAAACATGGTGATCCCGCTACCCGCCTTCAACGCCATGTCTGCACAAGGTTTCTTTCAGGCACCTCCCTCAATGCCGTGACCAGCTGACAAGACCACCATGCCCGCCTATGTTGCACAAAGACTTTGCAGCGCTGCCTTGGAACCCTTTGCAGGGGCCAACAACAACAATGCTGCCGCATGGATTCAGTCTGCCCAAAGCAAGTTGGCTCAGATGGAGTGCTCACAGCGTTTTTGGCTTGCAGAGATTTCCATTTTTCTGACCCATGACGCTGGCACTTGGTGCAACAAGTGGCACAAAGAGCACACCAACAAGAACTGGGGCACCTTCAAATAGGACTTTTTGGCAAGATTTGTACTTAAGGATACGGCACTCATGATCATATGCCAAGTAAAGAACCTAACCCAGACAGGCACCGTGAAGGAACTTACCTGCACCTACAAGGAACTCTGTCTCTGTGCCCCATTCAATATGGCCTTTGACACCCCAGCAACACACCTCATGTACTACAACGCCCTCAAGTCGCACGTGATGAGACATGTGAACCTGGACCAAGTTACCAACCTACAAAGCCTGTACCGTGAAGCGGAAAAAGCGGAGCAAACATCCAACGCTCTTCACAAGGCACAGACTGGGAAACAAGAGAGACCCAAGGACTCACAGTCAAGTGGGCATTCCTCTTGACCACCTCCTGGAGGTAATGGTAACAACAACAACCACAAACCCACAGGATCAAATGGGAATGGGAACAGAAATAACGGCCAATCAAATTGTACCCATTTCCGTGTCACCGCCACCCAAGGCAACCAAGATGAGGGAAAAGCACGGGGAGAGCACTAAGCAAGCCAAGCTCTCCCCACACAACTCCTGACTTGCCCAACAATGAATACTGACCCAAGGATGTGGACTAATGCCCAATGATCCAAGTGCCCTCGGAAGACCCAGTGCTATACACCATTGCCAGACATCCCAATAAATTGATGTCTTACCCTTTCTGCTTTTGCAGTTACACAGGCTCAGCTCTCTTGGACTTGGGCGCAGATTGAACCTTAGTCAACAGCAGCTTTATGAATAAATTCAAGCTGGCCACTAATCCTTCACGGATTAAAAACGTGGTCCTAGCTGATGAACATCACATTGCTGTGACAAAAGAAACTGCTCCCTTCTCCGTCATGCTCAAGAACCTCCACTCCACCATCCAAGGTCCCATCATTGACTTCCATAAGTTTGACATTGTACTGGGTCTAGACTGGTTACAAAAAAACAACCCTCACGTGGACTGGGCGACCTCAGTGTTGACCATCAAGCGTGAAGGTGTCAACCACCAAATCTACCTGGACTCTGTAGACCAACTCCTACAAGACCACATCTTTGTACGCATCACAGAGACCTTGGATGAGAAGGAAAACCTGAAAGCTATTGATTGGGACTCCTGCCAGTATGAAATCATACACTTCAAGGATCATCAGGACACCTCCACGCCGCAAGATCACAACATTGTGGCCCGTCACCCAGAAATCTTTAAGGAAGCTTTACCTGGTCTACCCCTGAGAAGCACATTCAACACTCTATTCAACTCAAGGGGACTGTACCCAAGGCACACCCCATTTACAGGCTGACCCCAAACAAGGACAACACCCTGTGCGCCTTTCTCAAGGAGGCATTGGAAAAAGAACTTATCTGCGTCTCACAGTCCCCCTTTGGGGCCGCTGTATTCTTTGTGGCTAAAAAGGACGGTACCTTACGCCTGGTCACAGACTACCACACCTTGAACAAAGTTACCATCAAGAATTGCTACCCACTGCCACTGATTGACAAACTTTTTGACACCTTGGGAGGAGCCACTGTCTTCTCCAAGATTGATAGAACTGCAGGCTACAATCAGATTTGTATCAAAGAGGATGACATCCCCAAGACAGCCTTCCGCACCAAGTATGGTTCCTACAAATGTGTGGTACTCAACTTTGGCATGACCAATGCCCCGTCCACCTTTGTAACCTTCATGAACAAAGTGTTTGCACCACACATAGGCAGACACGCCCTTGTGTACCTGGAAAATATCATTGTCTACAGCCCCTCAGTAGAACAGCATCACAAGGACCTGGAAGAAGTCTTTGCAACCCTGGCACAACACAAACTGCTGGCCAAGCCCTATAAATGCCAGTTCTTCCAGGAGCAAGTACCCTTCTTGGGACACATAGTTTCAAAGGACAGCATCAAACCTGACAGTCAGAAGATATAAGCCATCTGCAAGATGCCACCCCCCAAGGACAAGTCAGAACTACACACCTTCTTGGGAATGGTGGCCTATGTAAGAAGCTTTATACCCAACTGTGGCGTCTTGACCGCCCCATTGTCCACCATAACAGGCGCCAAGTCCAAGTTTGTATGGAATCCCCAATGTGACCTCATTTTTAGACGCCTCAAGGAAAAACTCACAACAGCTCCCATTTTACAATACCCCAAACAGGATGGAGAATACCAGATGGAAACCAACGCTTCAGATGCATCCATTGGGGGAGTTCTGCAAATTAAGAATAGTAACAGTAACTTCCTGCCTGTAGCCTACAAGTCACACAAGCTGACAGATGGCAAGTGTAGATACCCTATCCACAACAAAGAACTACTGGCTATTGTACACTGCTTAGTCAAATGGCGCTGTTACCTAGAACGGCAGAAAGAATTCACAGCATTAACCAATCATAAGTCGCTCATCTATTTCAAGACACAGGCAAACTTGTCATGCTGCCAAGCGAGGTGGATGGAAATCTTAGAAAGGTTTAACATTCTCATCCAATATAACCCCAGGGCCAAATTTGCCATGGCAGACACCCTGTCCTGCCTGTATGTCCGCGCTTCTAGGGGAGAGAATGGCTTGACCAAGACTGGCCTCTCCTAGTACTCCGTACAAAAGATGAAGGGTTCCCTGCAGGCACAACCAATATCACCAAAGAAACGGTCATCAAGAATGAGCACCTCTTTGCTGATGTATATGGGACCCTTCACAGTAAGATGTCAGATGGCACAACCATTCCCTACATACCCACACATCAATGAATCAATATCATTCTTTGCTACCACAGAGATCTTGGACATACTAAGAGCCAAAATCTATACAAATTCCTAAAAATAAAGCCTGGTGGCCAACCCTATACCGCAATGTCCAAGAAGTGCTAGAACAGTGCAAGGTCTGCAAAAAGTTTCCAAGAGCAAAACTCCGCCTAAGTCTGTACTTCCCATTCAAACTCAACTACCATTCAAAGTATGGGCACTTGAAATTGTGGGCCCCATGCCAGGAAAGAACAATGACAAAAAATACATCATCACAGTTATTGATTTTTTGACAAGGTGGCCAGTAACCCAAGCAGTGAAAACGCACACCGGTAGCAACATCCGTCAATTCATTGGCAAAGAAATCATCAGTAAGTTTGGAAAGCCAGAACTCCTGATAACCAATGGGGACAAAGAATTGACCTCCAAAAACACCAACATGTACCTCGCCAAAAATGGGGTCAAACACACTGTCACTACACCATACCATCCCCAGGCCAATGGACACGTAGAGCGGCTTAATGGTAGCCCCGTGCAAGCCTTAGCCAAACTCACTGCCAGGAGACTTGAAGACTGGTCTAAGCAGCTATCAACTGTGTTTATTGTGTGCCAAACCCAAGTGAACAGATCCACAGGGAAAAGCTCTTTTGAACTGGTATACGGCACACAGCCTAATATCATTCAAGCATTGACAGGACCCAAACTGGAAATCCCAAGTCAAGTCCCCCCTTGCTCTGATCCTCAAGTAATAGAGGCCAACAGCAAACAAGCAGTCAAAGAAAAGGAACACTTATAAAAGACTCTCATTCCTATCTGTCAAAGACATGAAGTTGGGGACAAAGTCTGGGTCATGAATGTCAATAAGAGCAAACTACAACCCAAAAAAGTAGGGCCAGCAATAATCCTAGAGGTAAACAATAATAACACTTACCTCGTGCATGGGCTCAGGAAACACAAGCAAGACAAGACCTTACACCACAACTGCCTACGCCCTGCAAAGCAAGACATAAACAACAGAAAATTGCCCTGCCCTCCACCAAGCAACAACTGGTTCAGTATGGTGCCCGGGCTCCTGACAACCTCACTGACAACCTGCCTCCAGAGGAGGCCAACCTTCAGCCGGGGGGGTGTTGAAACCGCAGGCTCAACCCGCCAGCAAGGTTCCAACCAAGCAGGTTCATGACCCGCAATCCAATTACCCGGCCACTCAAAGCCAGACCCGGAATTCAACTTGGATTACCAAATCAATCAACATGAACAAATGATGATCCCTCACAGTGGATACCTTGATTTGGCGCTTGACTCATTAGCAGGATCAAGCCCATCCCTCTTTCATCCAGCCATGTTATCACCAATTATGTTCCTTCTATCCATTGATTCACAATAGCTATATAATCACTATCTCACAATAAAGATTATTATCAATCCCCTAAATATTTTCCCCTTGTAACTCTGCTAAAACAGCACAGTTACGACACCTGTATATCAATTATGTTATTGAATAATTCTTTGATGTGGTTGTCAGGGTTGATGGCCTTATCCAAGGAGAGCAGGGGGCTCCCAGGAGCAACGGAGTGGTAGCCTTGTGCCCATAAAACATAGCAAATGGGAAATATCTGTGACTTGATATTTGCTCAGGTGATACTCAAAGAGAGAAGCAGGTAAGTATAGATCCCAATTTGCAGCGTCAGAGTAGGTGAGCTTTCTCATGATAGAAACCAGGGTTGAATTTGCACGCTCAACTGCCCCATTGATAGAAGGGTTGTAGGGAGAAGAGAAAGACAGGTGAGACCCCAAGGCCTCAACAACAGAGGTTACTAACTTGGCATTGAAATTAGTTCTGTTATCAGATAGCAACACTTGAGGGTAGCCATGGCAGTAGAAAACATCTTGCAACAGGAAGGCAGCAGTTGTATTAGCGGTGATGTCCTTAGTAGGGTGAGCTTCTAACCACTTGCTGAAGTGATCAACAGCAATTAGGATAAAGCAACAACCAGAGCGGGAGCAGGGGAGAGGACATACAGCGTCAATGCTAACAGTGTGAAAGGCATGTTGCAGGGGAAATAATTTGAACTCATGGGAAGCAGTTTGAGGCCTCTGAAGCTGGCAGTCATGACAACTAGCTATGAAGTCTGGAATCAGCAGGAAAAGGTTCTCTCAGAAGTAATTCTTCTGGAGCCATTCAAAAGTCTTGGTGATGCCTCCATGGCCAGTCTCTTTATGAGCTTGCAACACCAACAAGAGGTGAAGACTGGGTTGTACATAAGGCAAGTACTGATCTTGTACTTTATTTGAAGAGCTGATTGTCCAAATGAGGGTATCTCCAGATAGCTTGGACAAGGCTAATTGGACTTCTTCTGTCTTGTTCTCCCAGGAAGAATGGTGTCCAATTAATTCATACAACCGGTCAGCCTCAGCAGGATGTAAAGCAAGGATGAGCATTCTGGATAAACCATCAGTGTTCTGATATTGAATACTGGGGCAATGGAGCACAGTGAAGTCATAATCTTGCAGGCGGAGGGCCTATCTAGATAGCTGTCCTTCCGGCTCCTTAAGTTTTTGTAACCACTTAAGTAAAGTGTGGTATGTGACAACAGTGAAATGAGTACCTTATACGTAGTGGCGGAAATGTTTGACTACATACAACGCGGCAAGACATTATTTCTCTGTGACACTGTAATTCTTCTCATGCTTGTTTAGAACACAGGAAGTATAAGCCACAGGATAGTCTACACCTTTGTTGTCTAGCTGAGCTAAAATAGCCCCAATAGCAAGATTGCTAGCATCAGTGTACAGGATGAATTCCTTATCATAGTCAGGATACACTAGAATAGGTTCCTCTTTGATTTTTTGCTTAAAAGTCTCAAAGGCTTGCTGCTGGCTGGTGGTCTATTCAAAAGGGACATTACGTAACAGCTGGACTAGAGGTTCACTAGTATTGGCAAATTCAGGAATAAACTGTCTGTAGTAGCCCATTATGCCCAGAAAGACTTGTACCTCTTGCAGGTTGGTGGGCAGAAGCATTTTGTCAATGGCTTCAACCTTCTTAGTCATAGGGAAAATACCGGTCTGGGTTACTTCATGGCCCAAGAACTCAAGATGCTCTTTGAAGAAAGCGCACTTAGAGGGCTTTAGCTTCAGGCCAGCTTCTTGAATCTTTAGAAAAACTTCTTTAAGATGAGCCAGGTGATCAGTGAAGGTAGCACTGAAAACTGTTATATCATCTAAGTATACTAGGACATATGACAGTTTCAAGTCGCAGAGAATGGAGTCCATGGCTCTTTGGAAGATAGCTGGGGCATTGCAGAGGCCCTGTGGCATATGATTAGGCTCAAATAGCCCTTCAGATGTAATGAGTGCGGCCTTTTTGTGGTCCTCAGGAAAAAGGTCAACTTGCCAATACCCAGATGCCTGATCTATTGCAGAGAAAAACTTAGAGCCTCCAAGACATCAGAGAGAATCATCAATACGCGGCAAGGGGTAAGAGTCCTTCTTAGTTAAAGAGTTCAATTGCCAGTAGTCCATCACAATACAATGACCTCCATCCTTCTTCTTTAGGATGAGTAATGGTGAGGCCCAAGGATTTTTTGGGAAGGGGCCAGTAGCCCAGCATCTAACAGTTTTTTGAGCTCCTTAGACACATGGGCGTCCTCCAAACAGCTGCAGCAATATGGTTTAGCACAGAAGGGGGAGCGTTGCCAGTATTGATCTAGTGGATAACATCTTTGGCTAGCTCATAGTGGCAACCTCCATAATTAACTCATACAGAATGGAACATCCTCCATGTTGATAATTCTCAAAAATATTTTTCTTATTTTGAATATTAAAATATCATTTTTTTCTTGATTAAATAATTGACATTGATAATAGAAGCAATGTTTGATTTTTATTTTGAGCTTTTAATTGAAATTATAAAAGATAAAGCAAAAACAATTTTTGAAATTGTCAACATGGAGGATGTTCCATTCTGTATGAGTTAACTCTGGAGGTTGCCCTCATAGTTGGTACTATCTTTAGCAAAGATGTCAGAAAATTGGTCTAGCAAGTCTAGCACCTCTTTATGTTGAACTAGGGATAGCTTTGGGAAGACTTGCACAGTAAAAAATGATAGGACTTGGGGTTTGTCCTCAGGTAGGTTAAAATCTTGGGACGTACCAAAGGGATGAAGGGACAAGACATCAGGAGTGTTCAATAACTTGCCATATCCAACAATCTGCCCCCTAGATACAGTCATGGGGAGAGCAGTTAGGTTGGCTACTAGAAATCAAACAGGGTCCTTATGGGAGACATCTAGGATTCCAGGACAGAGGTAAGGTTTGTTGCAACCTAATTAAGGGGGAGAGTACAACTCCAAGAAAGTTTGTTCAGGTAATTCATAAAATATCTGGGAGTCTAGGATGGCCTGAGAGCCAGGGGGGGATGGTGACAGTGGACGTGGCTAGGAGAGGGATCCCTTCAGATGCAGGACAAGCCATGGGTGGACATTTCATGTTTGAGGAGTGAGTGCAATACTTTAAGGTGAAAACCCCAGTGAGGTATTCTAAGGTGCACGTCTTTAGGCGCTTTCTGGGAACTTTAATTGGCTCTTCAAAGATTAGAGGGACTTTTTACCCCAGAATAGAGAGGTAACTGTCTTTTAATTTGATGATCCCATTATATTCCCTAAGGAATTGGGTACCAACTAAGAGGTCATAGCTCTTGTTTTCTAAGACAACTGCCAGCGCAGCTAGAAGAAGTTTGCCAAACCACATGGGGAGAGCAGAGTATGCCCCTATGGCGCAGGTCATAGATAGTCCAGCCATGCCATACAACTGGTGATAATTGAGGTTGGGGGCAATTTTGAGCTTCTTCACAAGCTTTGAGGAGACAACGTTGACCGGCAAGCCAGTGTCCAGGATGGCCTTGATCTTCACTTTTTGAATGGATATCTCTACACAAGTGTTAGTGCAACCAAAGGGTGGGAGGAAAGCCAAGATATCCTGAGCCTCTGCTAGTTCTTTATCCCATTTCTCAATCATGCATCTTAGGCCTGGATATTCCTTATAGACAGTTTGGAGAGATAGTGAAACAAATACATTTTTGAAGACAGCGTCAGCAACTTCAGCAGCTTCTTCTGATGACTCCACTAACACAGGGGACCTCTTTGCTTGAGTAAGGTAGGGGTGAGAGACAACTTTTTTGGCCTCAGACAAAGGCTTATTAATTGTTGTAGTCTTTCCTGATTGTAATTTATAGGGGACTGCAATGGTCTCGGGAATGGCAAGAACAGAGTACCCATACACATTGGAGTTGTCTATATCATAATCATCTAGGTCAAAGTCATCAGAAATATTTTGGAACAGCAGGAGGGTAGGAGGAGCCTCAGTATCAGCAGGCTAGGAGTCGGTTATAGAGGGAGGGATTGAAAGAGACTGGGAAGAATTGTCAACTGAGAGTGTCTCTGCCTCTAGGTTGACTGTTCTTTTCCCGCCTGCTCTTTGGGATCAGCTCCTTCAACCTGCAGGTTGCTGCAGACTCAAGAATGGTGACCTACTTGGCCAAAGTTGTGGCAACCTTGGTGTCAAGGAGGATTTTGCGAGTTCATGGTAAGGATGCAAGGGCCACAGGAAGACAAACCAGAGTTAGAAGCGGCTCAACTTTCCCAAACAACTGCTCCAGAATGGTAAGGTGCATGTCCTGCAACAGCGTATTTATGCTCTTCATGGAAGAAAGCATAGTTTTATGAGCTTTGAAGTGAAGACACCGGAGCTGGTTAACTTTGAGGGCTTGAGCGCAAGCCATGTAAGCTTCATGGGCTGTTAACTGTCTGCTCATAATCAGCTGCTGTCCTTCCATGTAGAATCTGTATGTAAACTCAGCTAGCGTCTCTTTAGGCTTGAAAGCAATGTGCATGAAGGTGTCCTTCTTTACTTCCAGGCTAAGGTCACCACCAAACTTGTCAATCAGAAGCTGCTTCATATCTTCCCAAGTCTCAATGGTGGGCAGATCAGGCACCACCACCTCTTGGCAGGGCAGGTGTAGACAGGTTGGAATGTGTTCCTTCTTAACCTCATCATAGGCCCTTCTCATGGCAGTTTCATGGATATTTAGAAAAGCTTCAATGGTCAAGATTTTGGGGTCAAAGATTTGCTTGAAGGTAGGCTTGAAATGTGTTTCTGGAGTTGGACCATCATTATTGCTATCAGGTACATTTATGCGCAGGGAGAATTCTGCTTTGGATTTGGAGGGGGTTATCTAGCCCATAGCTATCAAACACTTTCCTCAAGGGCCGTCAGGGTCTCAGCAGCACTGGAACCCGTATCATTAGCTAGGGTGGTCTGTTGTTCATTGACATCTAGGCGTTGGCCTTGAGAGGTTACTACCATAGAGAGTTCAGCCAGTTGAGAAGTAAGGGATAGCCCCACTGAGAGACAAGGGTCAAACCTGTTGTTTACTGAGTTGATCAATTCACTCATTTCTTGTATGTCTCTATCTAACTCAGCATGGTCCTGCTTCAAATGATCCACCTCATTAGCTAGGGCAATTAACTCCCTAGCGCATTGGATTTGAGGGGCTCCTGACAAGACAGGGCAGCAACCATCTTCATTGACAACTCCAACTGGACTAGCAACAGTTGCCACAATTTCACGTAAGGCAGCAAGTTCCTGCTGTAGCTCAGCAACTTGAGCGGTCAAAGTAAGCACCTGAGGATCAGGCTGGGGAGCTTCAGGAGGACGTCCTTGGCTGCAGGTAGTCACATGTAGCTCTCAAATGGCATACCATATTCTCTGCTCTCTATCCACCAAATCATCATATGAGGGAGAAGGCGGAGCATCTGGCTTGGGCATAGATAATTCATTCACTTGATTCTGGAGCTTGGCAATAGCAGTGGCAGTGATAGCTCTTTCTTGATCAAATTCTTCACTGAGCTAATTAAAGCTGTTAGCAGCAAGGTCTGCTACCTGCTGCAGTTGCTCAAAGGAATAAGCGCTTAATGCATTGAGTTGCTGTACAAGCCGTTTGAATTTGGTGAGATAAGCATTCAGGGTGGAATCTACTTGGGTTTGCCAGTGTTGTTCTAACTGGTGAAATTCATGTAGACGCTCCCTGGCGTATTCAGGGATGAACTGGCGCATCCGCTCAATGAAATTGACCAGACAGGTCTGGGAAGTGACAGAGTTGTGCTGGTTGTCTGATACAAAGGAAAACAGGGAGTGGATCCATTGTTGGTAGGCTGCAAACTGGTCCCAGTGATGAGTGATAGCTGCTTGTAGAGAAGAATTTCCTGAACATGAAGCCATAACACTATTTGATGGTGGGCTAGGGCAGGTTGTACAAAGGAAGACAATAGTTGCTCAGCGGAGCCAGCTGCTGAGAGGAGTTGTTGTGGAAATTGAGGAGCCACAATTGATTTGTAGTATTCAGCCCAACTGAACTGCAACTGGAGGCAAGGGATGGCTCCTTTGCGGGCTATTCCAAGGGCTACCGCCATGACTTGTTCCAAGTCAGGGGTACTATGGTGATCCACATGTGTGCTGTTTTGCAGGCAAGGGTTGATTTGGCTTCAAATAAAGACAATATGCTGAAGAGTGACAATGTGTGGTTAGCTGGCAACACTGTAAACTAGTAGGTAACATAGGGCTGCTTGGGGTAAGTAAGGGGAGCCTAGTAGGTAACTTGGTCTACTAGGAGAAGTGAGGTAATCCTAGTAGGTAACATGGTCTACTAGGGAAAGTAAGAGGAGCCTAGTAGGTAACATGGTCTATTAGGGTAAGTAAGGCCTGGCTGGTAGGTAACAAAGGACTACCAGAGGCAGATGTTGCCTCCGCCCAGAAGAAGATGTTGGCTGCTTTGGGCTTTAGTGCTTCACCTAGCAGGGAACCGTGGCTGTGGGAGGATGAAGACTGAAATAGCAAGCAGGGAACTTTGTCTGTCTGGGGGGAGTAGGTTTGGACCCCTGGCAGTTAACGCGGGCTGCCAGGGAGGGGAAGAGCTCTAAGGGCTCAATGTAACCTAATATGCTTATGGGAGGTCTGTGAGAAAGCATCCTGCCTAACAGACTGGTAGGGTGTCCTCTTTTATGCCCCTATGGGAGCTTTGGGGAAACCCAAAGTAATCATTGGAGGGTATAGGCATGCCCAGAGGTGTCACCAAAGTGGCTTGCTTGGGGAAGAAAGCTACAGAACTTGGTGTGATCAGGCCTTTGGGAAGTAGAGCTGATTACTCTGTAACTGAAAGCCCAGACTTCATCACCTGGGTGATTAAAGACAACACATAGACATAGATTTATGGTTGAATGGCCTAAGTGGATTGCCACTTGCAAGGGCCCAGTCAAACACCAGTTCAATGTAGACTCATGCTTGGGTCTACAAGTTCTGGTAATAGAGGCTGAGATAAAGAACTAAGGTGGTTCACAGAATTAGCAGAGAAAACTAGCAAGAGGGACTGATTGGTCACAGTGAAGGCTAGTTGATTAACTGTTAGTTCATATTGAATGGAATGGACCAATATGGTTCAGTGTGTTAAAGGAACAAAGGAGGTTCCTAGTGAGGATTTGGTGAGGAACTGGTTAAGAATAAGTAGAAGGACAAGAAGACATGATGAAGGACTAGCAGATCATAGTGTAGGATGGCCAAAGGACCAGAAGTTGGTTCTAAAGAACTGAAGAGCTGAGAGAATGACTTAGCTGGACTGAATGCAGAGGCTGGAAGAGCTGGTTTAGTGACTTTTGAGAAGAAATTTGGATATAAAGAAGCAGTTAAAGAATAATTAAATACTGCCTGATTATGATTAAAAAAGGATTAAAACCATGTAAGTAAAAAGAAAGAGAAGAAAAAATACCTATAGTTTGTTAGAACTATATTTTATTTTTAGAAAAGGGATTAAAGAGAAAATGGACCAGAAAGAAGCTGGAAGAAGAACAGAGATACTGTGAGAGCAAAAGAGCAAATTTTGCCAAGAAAAACTAGGAAAAGCAAAAGGATCAGCAACATGCAGGTTTGAAGGTGCAAAAGGTTGAAAGAAATACGGAGAAATGCGGAGAAACGTTAAAAAATTGAAGGGTCAAAAATTGCCTAAGTAAAGCATATGTGGAAGCGCTTGAGATTTGCTGGGGAAACGTGATGGGAATTAGGACAAAACCGTTCAAAACGCAGAGCAGTTGTTTACCTGGAGTGAGACAGCTTTGGGTTCAAACCAGGGTCAGGGACGGGTCATCCGGGTAAACTGTTTTGGCAAAACCATTGAAGCAAGGCGTTTGATTGGCTGCAAACTGGAGCCTACTTAATCAGTTTTTAAGGGCTTTAACTTAAGAGTTAAAGCCTAAAAAATGGGGAGCAGAAGCAGAAAATTTAGGGTTTTCATTGGCTGAGGTAAGTTTAAAAGTTTATTATTATAGAAGAAGAAAAACAGGATAGTTTAAGCTTTGAAGAACCAGAGTTCTAAGAGAGGCTTTTGGTCTGAAACAAGGGGCTATAAAAGGGAGAGCTATCTGAGACTCTTCAGAGACTGGATCAAGTGGATTACAAAGGCCACCAAAGCTACAGAAGGAGCAGAAGACCAAGGATAGGAAGCTAGAGCTGGGTCAGACCACAGGTACTTAAGATTAAGACAACAGAGCCCACAACTAAAGTGCAGGAGCCCAAGACCAAGGAGCAGGAGTTGAAGACCAAGTACAAGGAGTCCAAGATATTGTTAAAGGACTCCAAGTATTGGCATAAACCCTTTCTTATTCCCTACCCCAAGGCTATATCTCAGAAGTTTTCTAAGGGGATCTTCCTTCTTACAGAGAATAAAGCGCCTATTATGACCCCTATCTGAATTTCCCGTGTGAAAAGAGTATATAAGTCTCATGAGTCAATTGCCCCATATTTTTTATCTTAGCCCAGGAGATGCAGAATCCTATTGCTTAGGGTTCAGAAAGTTTGCCTCTAGTAAATCTACCCAGGAGGAGTGGGAGAAAGTGATGAGGCATTTTTAGATGACAAATAGAGGAAGAGAGTTCATTGGAGAAGAGTTTGCAAGACTATTACAGGATTAGTATTGGCCTACAGAAGGGCTGGCGCCTGCTGAAGTCCAGGTATAAAGTGGAGACGCTTGCTTGGTGATTGGGAAGATACTGGAGGAGTTTGCCCTTATGCAAGCCAAGTATAAGCTTCTCACCAACCCTTCACCCCTGTTGGAGAATGACGACTCCTCCAAGCCAGTCCCTGGCTACAACCCAGGACACACTATGGGGACTGGTGACCAGGAACCTCACAGGTACCCATGAGGTAAGCAAATAGGCGGGGACAGTTCCTGAGGTTCAGTACAGTAGGGGCAATAGGCGGGTTGGTGATGTCTTCCTCAATAGGAGGGCTGGTAATTTCAGGTGAAGTTGGCTCTTGTATAGGCAGAGACAAAGGACCTGAAAATGTGAATGCAAAAGGGATAACCAAGGGGCTTACAGCCCCTGTAGTGAGCACCATTTTTGTTGTATTCTGAAGCGCGGCACAGACACACAACGGGGAATCCTAACCTTAGGATTGGATTTGTACTAAGTCTCAGTTAGATGATAGGGAAGGCTATGCAATTACCTTGCGGCCCTGGAAGAATAATCTCTACTAGTTGTGGCTAGAGAGAGGCGCGGAAGTACTGGAGGACACAAAGACAAAAATGTGAATAGAACTTAATTTTATTGGTGAAATAGGAAAGGGAATATATAGTGGTAGATGATACCACAAAACACTACCAGGACAGTAGGATCACTTGCTACCAGCATGAGTGGGGCAAGTGAGTTGCGCAGGGTCAAGAAACCAAACAATTGTATTTCCTGATTCAGTCATTAACTCATTTTGAGAGGCAAAAGCAAGGGATTTTTCTTCAAAATGGCCCACCAAAGGCAAAATCAAAACATGGTGAATAGCGGCATTCACAACACTATGCATTAAAACATAAATATAAATTCACCTTTTCAGAAATGCCATATTCTTCAACAACAGTGGTATATTTTTCCAGAATATTTTCACCAGTATGCTTTTCTGGAAATGGACTAAAGGCAAGCAAAATTTTCAGTTCAAACCCAGAAGTAACTCAATGTGCAGTGAATCCAATATAAGACTCAGCATTTGCAGATGACCAAACATCAGTTGTTAATGCCAGTTTTGTATCAACCTTGTTCAATAGACTATTTTTTCTTGGCCATAAGTTTGATGTATTGTTGGTAAAAGCTCCCAAAAATAGTCACACTTTGGAAATGCTTTTTTGAATTGCTTTCCTACCAGCAATAAAATGTATTCTTCAAAAAAATTTTGCAAGATTGGATCCTCAACAACACTAAACGGCATGCCTGCTTGAATAATCCAGATCATAACCTGTCAAATAAGGTATTCTTGGGACTTAATTCTTGACAAGCCTACAACATATGAATCCCCAGTCTGCTTTATCTTTCTGCTTAAGGGGGGTTTAATTAATTCATGTTCTTCAGGGTGTTTTTGTTGTAACTGTGCTGCTTTAACAGAGTTACAAGGGGAAAAATATTTAGAAACTAGATAAAAATCTTTATTGAGAGATAGGGATTATATAGTTATTGTGAATCAAGGATAACAGGAACATGATTGTGTTGATTAAACAGTTGGATGATAAAGGGGGTGGCTTGATCCTTATAATGAGTCAAGCGCCAAAACAAGTCACCCACTGAGAGTGATCAGCTTTTGTTCATGTTATTGTATTTGGTAATTTGAGTTGTCTTCATAACTTGGCTTTGGATGAATGGATAAACAGGTTGTGGGTCACAAACCTGCTTGGTTGTAACCTTGCTGGTGGGTTGAGCCTGCTGTTTCAATACCCCCGGCTGAGGGTTGGCCTCCTCTGGTGGCAGATTGTCAGGAAGGTTGTTGGGAGCCTGGGCGCCATACTGTACTAACTGCTGTTTGGTGGCAGATAACACAGTCTCTCGTTGCTTTTGTCTTGCCTTGAAGGGTCTGAGGCAATCATGGTGGAGGACTTTGTCCTGTTTACATTTTGAGCCCTTGCACAAGGTAAGCGTTTTTTTGTTTACATTCAGGATGATGGCGGGGCCAACTTATTCTGGTTGCAATTTACTCTTGTCAGTATTCATGACCCAGACTTTGTTGCTGATCTCCTGTCAGTCCTTGATGGGGATGAAGGTCTTTTGTAGACGCTTTTCTTCTTTTTCTGATTGGTTGCTATTGGCCTGTATGACCTGAGGATCTGAGCTGGGTGAACCTTGTTTGGCATCTCCAGCTTAAGTCCTGATAGCGCCTGGATAATATTGGGTTGTGTTACATAAACTATCTCAAAGGGGCTTTTGCCGGTGGATCTGTTCACACAGGTCCGGCATACAAGCAATGAAGCTGGTAGCTGCTTGTACCAGTCCTCAGGTCTCCCAGCGGTGAGTTTGGCCAAGGCTTGCACAAGGCTGCCATTCAGCCACTTGACTTGTCCATTGGTCTGAGGGTGATAAGGTGTTGTCACCGTGTGCTGGACCCCATTCTTGGTGAGGTATATTTTGGTGACTTCATAGATCAATTCTTTGCCTCTGTTGGTTATCAGGTGCTCTGGCTTTCCAAACTTGCTGATGATTTCCTTTCCTATGAAGTGTTGTATATCATTACTGGTATGTCTTTTCACTGCTTGAGCTACTGGCCAGTGTGTGGCAAAGTCAATGGTGGTAATAATGTACTTCTTGCCATTATGTTTTCTGGGCTTTGGTCCCACAATATCCAGGGCCCACACTTTAAATTATAGTTGAGTGTGGATGGGTAGTACTGATTTTGGCGGGGTCTCACTCTTTGCAAATGTTGTAACTGTGCTGTTTTACAAGGTTACACGGAGAAAAATATTTAGAAGATAGATAATAATCTTTATTGAGAGATAATGATTATATAGTTCATGTGAATCAAGGATAGTAGGAACATGATTGGTGATCACACAGCTGGATGGAAGAGGGGGTGGCTTGATCCTGATAATGAGTCAAGCGCCAAATTGAGGTATTCACTGTATACAGATCATTGTCTGTTCATGTTGATGGATTTGGTAATTTGAGTTGACTTCCTAGTCTGGCTTCAAGTAACCAGGTAATTGGATTGCGGGTCACAAACCCGCTTGGTTGGAACCTTGCTGGCGGGTCAAGCCTGTGGTTTCAACACCTCCCCCCCCGGCTGAAGGTTGGCCTCCTCTGGAGGCAAGTCTTCAGGGAGGTTGTTGGTGGGCCAGGCGCCATATTGTACCAGTTGTTGTTTGGTGGTGGGCAGGGCAGTTTCTCATTGTTTCTGTCTTGCTTTGCAGGGCCGTAGGCAGTTGTGGTGTAAGGTCTTGTCCTGCTTGTGTTTCCTGAGCCCTTGCACGAGAAAAGTGTTGTTGTTTACCTTTAGAATGATTGCTGGCCCTACTTTCTTGGGTTGTAGTTTGCTCTTATTGACATTCATGACCCAGACTTTGTCCCCAACTTCATGTCTTTGACGGATAGGAATGAGAGTCTTTTGTAAGTGTTCCTTTTCTTTGGCTGCTTGTTTGCTGTTGGCCTCTACTACTTGAGGATCCAAGCAAGGGGGGACTTGACTTGTAATTTCCAACTTAGGTCTTGTCAATGCTTGAATGATATTTTGCTATGTGCTGTATACCAGTTCAAATGGGCTTTTTCTGGTGGATCTGTTCACTTGGGTTTGGCACACAAGTAATGCAGTTGGTAGCTGCTTATACCAGTCTTCAGGTCTCCCGGCAGTGAGTTTGGCTAGGGCTTGCACAAGGCTATCATTAAGCCGCTCTACGCGTCCATTGGCCTGTGGATGGTATGGTGTTGTGACGGTGTGTTTGACCCCATTCTTGGTGAGGTACACGTTGGTGTCTTTGGATGTCAATTCTTTGCCCCCATTGGTTATCAGGAGTCCTGGCTTTCTGAACCTGCTGATTATTTCCTTGCCAATGAATTGTCAGACGTCATTGCTAGTGTGCGTTTTCACCGCTTGGGCTACTGGCCACCTTGTCAAAAAATCAATAACTGTGATGATGTATTTTTTGTCATTGTGCTTTCCTGGCATGGGGCCCACAATGTCAAGTGCCCATAATTTGAATGGTAGTTGGGTTTGAATGGGAAGTACAGACTTAGGCAGAGTTTTGCTCTTGGAAAACTTTTTGCAGACCTTGCACTGTTCTAGCACTTCTTGGACATTGCGGTATAGGGTTGGCCACCAGGCTTTATGTTTTAGGAATTTGTATAGATTTTGGCTCTTAGTATTTCCAAGATCCCTGTGGTAGCAAAGAATGGTATCAACTCATTGATGTGTGGGAATGTAGGGAATGGTTGTGCCATCCGTCATTTTTCTGTGAAGAGTCCCATATATGTCAGCAAAGAGGTGCTCATTCTTGATGACCATTTCTTTGGTGATATTGGTTGTGCCTGCGGGGAACCCTTTGTCTTTTGTACGGAGCACTAGGAGAGGCCAGTCTGGGTCAAGCCCATTCTCTTCCCAAGAAGCGTGGACATATAGGCAAGACAGGGCGTCTGCCATGGCAAGTTTGGCCCCGGGCTTATATTGGATGAGCATGTTAAATCTTTCTAAGATTTCCATCCACTGCGCTTGGCAGCGTGACAGGTTTTCTTGTGTCTTGAAGTGATGAGCAACTTATGATCAGTTAGTGCTGTGAATTCTTACTGCCGTTCCATGTAACAGCGCCATTTGACTAGGCAGTGTACAATGGCCAAAAGTTCTTTGTTGTGGACCAGGTATCAACATTTGCCATCTGTCAGTTTGCGCAACTCATAGGCTACGGGCAGGAAATCACCATTACTATTCTTAATTTTTAGTACCCCCCAATGGATGCATCTGAAGTGTCAGTTTCCATCTGGTATTCTCTGTCTTGTTTGGGGTATTGCAAGATGGGCGCTGTTGTGAGCTTTTCCTTGAGATGTCTGAAACAGAGGTCACATTGGGGGGTCCATACAAACTTGGACTTGGCGCCTGTTATGGCGGACAAGGGGGCGGTCAAGACGCCGCAGTTGGGTATGAAGCATTGTACATAGGCCACCATTCCCAAGAAAGTGCGTAGTTCTGATTTGTCCTTGGGAGGTGGCATTTTTCAGATGGCTTGTATCTTCTGACTTTCAGGTTTGATGCCGTCCTTTGAGACTACGTGTCCCAGAAAGGGTAGTTGCTCTTGGAAGAACTGACACTTGGAGGGCTTGGCCAACAGTTTGTATTGTGCCAGGGTTGCAAAGACTTCCTCTAGGTCTTTGTGGTGCTGTTCCACCAAGGGGCTGTAGACAATAATATTGTCCAGGTACACTAGTGTGTGTTTGCCTATGTTTGGCGCAAACACTTTGTTCATGAAGGTTACAAAGGTAGACGGGGCATTGGTCATGCCAAAGTTGAGTACCATGCATTTGTAGGAACTGTACTTAGTGTGGAAGGCCGTCTTGGGGATGTCTTCCTCCTTGATGCAAATCTGGTTGTAGCCTGCAGTTAGATCAATCTTGGAGAAGACAGAGGCCCCTCCCAAGGCGTCAAATAGATTGTTGATTAGTGACAATGGGTAAAAATTCTTAATGGTGACTTTTTTAGGGCGCAATAATCTGTGACTAGGCGTAAGGTACCGTCCTTTTTAGCCACAAAGAATACAGCGGCCCCAAAGGGGGACTGTGAGACGCAGATAAGTTCTTTTTCCAATGCCTCCTTGAGAAAGGCGCACAGGGTGTTGTCCTTGTTTGGGGTCAGCCTGTAAATGGGGTGTGCCTTGGGTACAGTCCCCTTGAGTTGAATAGAGTGTTGAATGTGTTTCTCAGGGGGCAGCCCAGGTAACACTTCCTTAAAGATTTCTGGATGGTGGGCCACAATGTTGCAGTCTTGAGGTGTGGAGGTATCCTGGTGGTCCTTGAAGTGTATGATTTCATACTGACAGGAATCCCAGTCAATTGCCTCCAGGTTTTCTTTCTTGTCTAGAGTCTCAGTGATGCGCACAAAGATGTGGTCACGTAGAAGTTGGTCCACTGAGTTGGGGTAGATCTTGTGGTTGACACCTTCACGCTTGATGTCCAACACTGAGGTTGCCCAGTCCACGTGGGAGTTGTTTTTTTGTAACCAGTCTAGACCCAGTACAATGTCAAACTTAGGGAAGTCAATGACGGGACCTTGGATGGTGGAGTGAAGGTTCTCAAGCATGACAGAGAAGGGGGCAGTTTCCTTTGTCACAGCAATGTGGTGTTCATCAGTCAGGACCACGTTTTTAATCTGCAAAGTATTAGTGGCTAACTTGAATTTATCCACAAAGCTTCTGTTGACTAAAGTTTGATCTGCGCCCGAGTCCAGGAGTGCTGAGCCTGTGTAACTGCAAAAGCAGAAAGGGTAAGACATCAATTTATTGGGATGTCTGGCAATGGTGTACAGTACCAGGTCTTCCGAGGGCACTTGGATCATTGGGCATTGGTCCACGTCCTTGGGTCAGTATTCATTGTTGGGCAAGTCAGGAGTTGTGTGGGGAGAGCTTGGCTTGCTTAGTGCTTTCCCCGGGCTTTCCCCTTGTCTTGGTTTCCTTGGGTGGTGGTGACACGGAAATGGGTACAATTTGATTGCCGTTATTTCCATTCCCATTCCCATTTGAACCTGTGGGTTTGTGGTTGTTGCCGTTGCCTCCAGGAGGTGGTCAAGAGGAGCGCCTGCTTGGATGGGAGCCCTTGGGTCTTCCTTGTTTCCCAGTCTGTGCCTTTTTTGTAGCACGTTGGATGTTTGTTCCGCTTTTTCCGCTTTACAGTACAGGCTTTGCAGATTGGTAACCTGGTCCAGGTTCACATGTCTCATCATGTGCAACTTGAGGGCGTTGTAGTACATGAGGTGTGTTACTGGGGTGTCAAAGGCCATATCGTATGGGGCACAGAGACAGAGTTCCTTGTAGGTGCAGGTAAGTTCCTTCACAGTGCCTGTCTGGGTTAGGTTCTTTACTTGGCATATGATCATGAGTGCTGTATCCTTAAGCACGAATCTTGCCAAGAAGTCCTGTTTGAAGGTGTCCCAGTTCTTGTCAGTGTGCTCTTTGTGCCACTTGTCACACCAGGTGCCAGCGTTGTGGGTCAGACAAATGGAAATCTCTGCAATCCAAAATTGCTGTGGGCATTCCATCTGAGCCAGCTTGCTTTGGGCGGACTGGATCCATGCGGCAGCATTGTTGTTGTTGGCCCCTGCAAAGGGCTCCAAGGCGGCACTGCAAAGACTTTATGGTACATAGGCGGGCATAGTGGTTTTGTCAGCTGGTTGTGGCATCAAGGAAGGCGTCTGAAAGAACCCTTGGGCGGACAGGGCATTGAAGGTGGGTAGCAGGATCACTGTGTTTTGGTAGAGAACAAAGCCATCAGGTATCTTGGTATCAGGAGTATACGGCGTCCAGTCGGGCGGGAGGCCAGACATAATTCTGTCAAGGATTTGTTGGCCGTGGCGTGTGCGGGCAACAGGCAGAATTTTTCAAGATAAGGTAGGATGGAGAACCTATCTGTGCTACCAATGTCGTAACTGTGCTGTTTTAGCAGAGTTACACGGGGAAAATATTTAGAAGATAGATAATAATCTTTATTGAGAGATAATGATTATATAGTTCATGTGAATCAAGGATAGTAGGAACATGATTGGTGATCACACGGCTGGATGGAAGAGGGGGTGGCTTGATCCTGATAATGAGTCAAGCAACAAATTGAGGTATCCACTGTATATGGATCATCATCTGTTCATGTTGATGGATTTGGTAATTTGAGTTGACTTCCTAGTCTGGCTTCAAATAACTGGGTAATCAGATTGCAGGTCATGAACCCGCTTGGTTGGAACCTTGCTGGCAGGTCAATCCTGCGGTTTTGACACAAACTTTTCACACACTTCACACTGGTCCAAGACTTCTTGAACGTCTTGGTACAAGGTTGGCCACCAGGCTTTGTGTTTTAAGACCTTTTAAAGGTTACAACTCTTGGTATGGCCCAAGTCTCTGTGGTAGCGTAAGATTGTATTGACTTGCTGGTATGTGGGAATGTAGGGGATGGTTGTCCCATCAGACATTTTTTGGTGTAGGGTTCCATAGACGTTGGCAAATAGGTGTTTGTTTTTAATGACGGTTTCCCTTGTGATATCTGTGGTACCGTGGGAAATCCTTTGTCTTTTGTACATAACATCAGGAGGGGCCAGTCTGGTTCAAGCCCATTCTCACCTCTTGTGGCTCTGAGTATAGTTGAGACAACGCATCAGCCATGGCCAGTTCTGGGCCTGGCTTATACTGTATCAGCATATTGATCCTTTCCAGAAGCTCCATCCATTGGGCTTGTCTGCAGGATAGGTTTGCCTGGGTCTTGAAGTAGATGAGTGATTGTGGTCTGTCAAGGCTGTGAACTCTTCTTGTTGTTCTAAGTAGCAACGCCATTTGACTAGGCAGTGCACAATTTCCAATAGTTCTTTATCATGTATGGGATACTGGCACTTGCTTTCTGTCAGCTTGCGTGATTCATAGGCCACGTATAAGAAATCACCATCATTGTTTTTGATTTGTAGTAACCCTCCAATGGATGCATTGGAGGTGTCTGTCTCCATTTGGTATTCCCCATTAAGTTTTGGATATTAGAGGATGGGTGCTGTTGTGAGTTTATTATTAAAACGTCTGAAGCAAAGGTCATGTTGTGGGTCCATACAAATTTGGATTTGGCGCCAGTTATAGCAGACAGAGGTGCATTTAGGACGCCACAGTCAGGTATGAGTTGTTGTAAGTAAGAAACCATTTCCAGGAAAGTGTGGAGTTCTGACTTGTCTTTGGGTGGTGGCATTTTGTAAATGGCCTGGATTTTCTGACTTTCAGTCTTAATGCCATCTTTTGAAACTATGTGTCCCAAGAAGGGTAGTTGTTTGCAGAAGAACTGGCACTTGGAAGGTTTGGCTAATAGCTTATGTTGTGCTAGGGTGGCAAAAACTGCCTCCAGATCCTTTTGATGCTGTTCCACTGAGGGGCTGTAGACAATGATGTTGTCCAGGTATACCAGGGCATGCTTGCCAATATGGGGAGCAAACACCTTGTTCATGAAGGTCACAAAGGTTGACGGTGTGTTTGTCATACCAAAGTTGAGTACCACACACTTTTACAAGCCGTACTTGGTGCAGAAAGCTGTTTTGGGAATGTCTTCCTCCTTGATACGGATCTGGTTATAGCCTGCAGTCAGATCAATCTTGGAGAAGACCATGGCGCCACCCAGGGCATCAAAGAGATCATCAATGAGTGGTAATGGGTAACAATTCTTGATGATAACTTTGTTTAGGGCTTGGTAGTCTGTGACTAAAAGTAGGGGACCATCTTTTTTGCTACAAAGAATACAGCAGCACCAAAGGGGGACTGTGAGGGGCGGATAAGTCCTTTCACCAATGCCTCTTTGAGGTAAGCACACAGGGTGTTGTCCTTGTTTATGGTGAGGAAATGGATGGGTCAAGCCTTAGGTACTGCTCCTTTGAGTTAGATGGAATGTTGGATGTGTTTCTCTGGTGGCAACCCAGGTAGAGCCTCTATGAAGATTTCTGGGTGTGAGCTACAATTTTTCAATCCTGTGGTGTGGTGGTGTCTTGGTGTTCTTTTAAATAGATAATCTTGTACTGACAAGTGTCACAGTCAATTGTCTTGAGGTTTTCCTGTTTTTCCAAGGTCTTTGTGATACGTACAAAGGGCAACAGCGCCCATGTTGGCACTAAAAATGTTGACAGTGGTCATGTCAACACTATAGTAAAGTGACGACCCGGTTTTACTTAATGTTGTTTCCTGGATGTCGACACTTTTTTAATTAACAGCACACTTTACCCTAACATTTTTGATATAAAAAATTATTTTAAAACACTTTATTATACTAAAATGACCCCAGAGAGTTCAAAAATGTAATAAAAAATTATTATAAGTAATAAGAATAAGGAGATATAATCAACTATTTTTCAGTTTACTATGTAATTTACCTTCTTTATTATAAAATTATTTTTATTCCCATATAAATTAAAATTCCAATGAACCAAAAATAAAGATATTTTATATATCATAATAACTACAAAATATAAGAGAATTCTAATTTAAACATATTATACTTTATATAAGCACAACTGAAAATATCTCATAGCTTAAAGATAAATTAACAAAATATAAGATATTTCTTATAAAACCACATTGAAACTAAACATAAAGCTTACCATTTATACCTAAAAAGATTAGTACTATCCAAAAAAATTAAAAAAATTAAAAGTAAAAAATATATAGGCAAAGCAAAGCAAGGTTTATTGGGCTAATTAAAGCCACCAGCAAGAGCAGTTGCGACATCTTCTAGGTACTTCTTGATCTCCGCCACCTTGTACTTCTTCTTCACTACCTTCTGCACGTCCTCCTGGTAGTCTTGCTCCTTACTCTTCCTCTTCTTGTGGGCCACCTGGTTGGCCAGGTTGCGGAACTTGGAACAGCCTGGGCCTGCTCCTCCTGTAGCTTCTGGAAGAGCTTGTTGTATTTGGCGGTTGACCCAAACTTCACCTTCAGGTGCTTGTGCCAAACCTTCAGGCTAGAGGTGGTCTTTATCTCCCCCTTGAAGCAGGCGCCTTGACAGTTCCAAGGGGTAGTGGCCCCGCTCTTTTCTCTCTGGGCAGTCACCTTCTTGCCTACCCATTGCCGCTCAAAGTAATTCAGGTAGCCTTTGAAGATGGTGGAGTGCTTCTTGATATAAGCATCCTCCAGGAGGGCCTCAAAGCCAATCCCAGTATGCTCCAGCCACACAAAAGCCAAGGTAGCAAACTGGGTGATGGCAAAGCAGCACTTCCCTTTACCATCATTAAGATACTTCTCAAAAAGCTCCTTCTTGCTCTTGAGATTCTTGATGAGGGCCTGCCTAAAATAGAAGAAGAAGCCCTGTACTTCTTCATTGAACGTGGCCTCAAAGGCTATTAACTGAGCTTACTCAAAGTCCATAATGATCACCTTTGGCCCAAGTGAGTGTACATGAGTTAGCTGCTCTGAAGCTAGGGTGGACTCATCCTTCTCAGCAGAGGATGGATTGGCCCTTGTGGTGTGGGCGGGAGGGGGGAGCTGGTTGACGGGAAGGGAGCTCAAAGCATCCCAGAAAATCTTGAAAGCTCTGGCATAGACCTCTGTCTTGGCACCAGGAAGGAGAAAGAACACAAGAGGGATGACCTGGTCATTGAACTGCCCATGCAGGACCCAAAGCTGCTTGAAGAGAGAGGGGCAAGTAGCAAATGTGCCGTTGCACAGCCAGGTGGTAGCAGTGTTCAGCTGCTCCAGGTTTTGGGTTGTGGCGTAGGCTACAATCCTATCCTCCACTTCCTGCCCATTGTCATGGAGCAGGAACATCTCACCATCCTCTGTATTCTTGAGGGCATCAGTGAGGACCAGGTCCTTGATGTTGGTGGCACTCTTGGCCAGGGGATTGGAGGCTTGACGCCTATCACTCACAAACTTGACCAACTGATTGTGGTTTGGCACCCTCTTCAAGTTGGTAGGGGTCAGGTACTTGCAAGCAAGCACAGCCAGCTGGGTGGCAGAAAGGTCTTTGGAAGTGGGCATAATCTGCACCAGATACCACTTCAGGAGGCGGGAGATGGTAGTGTTGGGCATGATGCAGGTATGCTCACCCTTTATGGTTTGGACCAGGTCCCAGCGCTCAGTGTTGAGCCGCACTGGGCAGGAGCGGTCCTCGCAGGTGTAATGGCGGCTCTTAAAGCCCCGGTTGGCATTATTGCAGCTGAAGATATACCCATTGGCCACCATGGCAGGCCCACCTTTGACACTCATGATTGGGAAGTATTTGGGCAAGGAAGAGGGAACCTTGAACTTGCCATCAATTTTGCAGATGTTGTGGGCCAACAGAGGGTCCCAAGGGCCAGCAGGAGCATGGCGGAAGCCAGGAAAGTAATTGGGGCGGGGCTTCAAATCATCCCCAGATGAGCTTGAAGGGGAAGAGCTTGGTGGGGGTGGGGAAGCAGAAGGAGGCTTGTTGTGGTGCTCCTCATGTGCAGGAGACTTATCCTTGGGAGGGGACTTTTGGGCTGAGCGCTTCTTCTTGGTTGGCTCCTCGTTAGAAGCCAAGTTGTAAAAACTGTGCTCTGTAAGGGAGCCATCAGTTTCCTCTCCCCCAGCAGAGTGAGCAGGGCTCTTATCAGGAGAGGGCTCAGGGGAGGGCTTGGGGGATGGTTTGGGGGTGGCCTTCTTTGACAAGACAGGCTTTTTCTTGGTGGCTTTGGTTGGTTTAGAGGGACGCTTGTTACCCTTTGGCTGTTTGGAAGTGTTTTGTCCTAAAATAATAAGTAAAATGGTTTAAAATAAAGCAATGAATTTAAAAACAAACAAAACAACTTAAAAAGCATAATATACAAAAAGTAAATCTTAGATAGTTTTTATTGGCATTTAAAAGTTAAAAAATACTTGTATAGTTTTTATTTTATTAAAGTTATAAATAACAAGATAAAAGTTAAGAGAAATATGTGAAAGTATTATATTAGGATATAGATTTTATTTTAAAAATTAGAAAATATGAAAGAGCAAAGTCAAAAATACAACATATCAAAAAATGAGAAGTTTTTATTATATAAAACATAAAGTTTTATATGTGAGAACTGAAAAGTGTCAACATTATGAGTGACAATTAGTAAAAAAAGCTGAATTCTCACTGTTGATTACAAAAATTGTAGACATTATTTTTGACAACATTCTCACTGTCAACATTATTTTGAAAATTTACTATGAAAAAACATAGTACGCTTAATTAAATTTACGCGGGCTAGCAAAAAATTAACCGTTTCCTGTGTATTTTTGTTCACATATAAAAATTTAAAAAAACATATAAAAATAAGTTAAAAAAGTATCAAGGTTCTTTATTATTTTATTAAAAATTATATTTGGGTAGTGAGAATATGATATTTTACTATTGAGCTTATATGAAGTTGTTAATCAGTTGTTGGTAGATATTGAAAAGGGTAAAGTGTCGACAACGTCACTTACGACATTATTTATATGACGTGGCATATTAATTTAAGCTTAATTGCACCACTCTAATTTGCTTAACTCCACCCGGGGGGTGATCACAAGCAAATAAACGACCTTTACGAGTGTCAACATTATTTTTAATAATAAATTCTATAGTAACTTACATGGTAAGTCACACTTAAATCATTAGATCACTGTTAGCATCCAATCCACTTAATATATTAAAGCCAGAATAAGTGCCACATATATATTTATAGCATGAACATTCCAACAATCAAATGTATGTGCACTGTCTTTTTCAATATAATAATTCAATAAAAAAATTTTAAATGCGCACTTAATTTCTTTGTTGTAGATGCTTCAGTTTTGTTATTAAAAATAAGTTTGGCTTAAAAAGTGTTGACATTGACACTTTTACGCCGTGAAATTGAATAAAAAATAAACTAATTTTTATTAGTAAATGTAAAGAAAAAATCAGGTTAAATTGAGATTTTTATTAAGCTTAATATTAAATCGTATTGAGATGGCCACAATTTTGTTGTTTTTTCTGGGTTTGCACCCCTGAACGCTTTAAAAAAAAGAATTAAGCTAGCGTGTCTAGCAAAAAACATAGGAGATTTAGAGTTTTGAGTCAACAGTGGCGCTGTTGCCGTACAAAGACATGGTCACACAGAAGTTGATACACTGAGTCAGGATAGATTTGGTGGTTGACACCTTCATGTTTGATGGTCAGTACAGAGATCGCCCAGTCTACATGGGGGTTGTTCCTTTGCAGCCAGTCAAGTCCCAGTACAATGTCAAACTTGGGAAAGTCAATGGCGGGGCCCTGAATGGTGGAGTGTAGATTCTCTAGCATGACAGAGAAGGGAGCAGTCTCCCGTGTCACAGCAATGTGATGTTCATCAGCTAGGACCACGTTTTTAATCCACAAAGGATTAGTGGCTAACTTGAACTTATCTACAAAGCTACTGTTGACTAGGGTTCAATCTGCGTCTGAGTCCAGGAGAGCTTACCCTGTGTAACTGCAAAAACAAAAAGGATAGGACATCAGTTTATTTGGGTGTCTGGTGATGGTGTACAGTAATGGGTCTTCTGAGGGTACTTGAATCATTGGGCATTGATCCACGTCCTCAGGCTGGTACTCATTGTTGGGCAAGTCAGGAATAGTCTGGGGAGAGCTTGGCTTGCTTAATGCTCTCCCCGAGCTTTTCCCTTGTCTTGGTTGTCTTGAGTGGCAGTGACACGGAAGTGTGTTCAGTTTTTATTGGCCATTGTTCCCGTTTCCGTTTCTGTTTGAACCTGCAGGCTTATGGCTGGCACTGCTGTTATTGTTCCCAGGGGGTGGTCTGTTGGAGCGCCCAGCTGGGTGAGAGTCCTTGGGTTGTTCTCTTTTCCCTGTTTGTGCCTTGTGGAGGGCATTGGACGTTTGTTCTGCTTTCTCAGCTTTACAGTATAGGCTTTGCAAGTTGGTTACTTGATCCAGGTTCATGTGTCTCATTACGTGCAACTTGAGGGTGTCGTAGTACATGAGGTGGGTGGCTGGAGTGTCAAAGGCCATATCAGAGGGGGCACGTAGTCAGAGTTCCTCATAGGTGCGGGTGAGCTCCTTCACTGTGCCAGTCTGGGTCAAGTTCTTCACTTGGCAAATGATCATAAGTGCGGTGTCCTTCAGTAAAAATCTTGCCAAGAAGTTCTGTTTAAAGGTATCCCAATTCTTGTCAGTGTGCTCTTTGTGCCACTTGTCACACCAGGTGCTAGTGTCATGGGTCAGGCAAATGAAAATCTCTGCAATCCAGAATTGCTGTGGGCATTCCATCTGAGCTAGCTTGCTTTGAGAAGATTGAATCCATGCCGCGGCATTATTGTTGTTGGCTCCTGTAAAGGGTTCCAGGGCAGCACTCTGAAGTCTTTGGGCTACATAGGCTGGCATGGTACTTTCATCAGTTAGGCAAGGCATAGCGGGCGTGGCTTAGAAGAACCCTTGTGCAGACATGGCGTTGAAGGTGGAGAGCAGAATCACTGTGTTCTGGTACAGGACAAAGCCATTGGATATTTCTGTACCAGGTGTGTATGGAGTCCAGTCTAGCGGGAGGCCAGACATGATTCTATCAAGGATTTGTTGACCATGTTGGGTACGGGCAACAGGCATAATTTTGGGGGATAAAGTAGGATAGAAACCCTACTTCTGCTACCAATGTCATAACTGTGCTGTTTTAGCAGAGTTACAAGGGGAAAATATTTAGAAACTAGATAATAATCTTTATTGAGAGATAGGGATTATATAGTTATTGTGAATCAAGGATAACAGGAACATGATTGTGTTGATCACACAGTTGGATGATAAAGGGGTGGCTTGATCCTTATAATGAGTCAAGCGCCAAAACAAGTCACCCACAGAGAGTGATCAGCTTTTGTTCATGTTATTGTATTTGGTAATTTGAGTTGTCTTCCTAACTTGGCTTAAGGTGAAAAGATAATTGGATTGCAGGTTATGACCTGCTTACTTGGAACCTTGCTGGCGGGTCAAGCCTGCTGTTTTGACATTTTTTCTTAAGATGAGCCATTAAAGATTTTGTACATCCTTTGGAAATTCTAAAAATTCTATTAAGTTGGTAAATTAAGATACTGTAAATTCAGAACCTGAACGTAAAAATGCGGGATTGTCAAATCCTTGGTCCAAATTTTGAATCACTTTTGCAGGATAGCCTTTTTTTAATTAAATTGAATTCTTTGAGTATTTATTCAAATTTTTAAAAATGCGGGAACTCATAGACACTTTGCAAAGTTCAAGTTGAACTGCATATTTTCAATGGACAAAATGAATTAACTGGAATCAGATTTGAAGTGTTCAAATCCATCAACCATTTTCATTAAGTTTACTATGTTTTTTTGGAATTCCGGGATTGTCAAATCCAAGAACCAAATTTCAAATCACTTTAGAATGTCACTAGTAAACTCAGAAATTAATTGCAGGAACTGGAATCCCAATTGATGTACAGTAAGAAACTAGGACAAATCAACCCAAATCAAGAAGCTCTACTCTGGATAAAATCAAATGAAAAATTCAATCTCAACAACCATGTTTAGACATGAAAATAAGTGAAATGATATATTGTCTAAACTGGAAATGATGCAATATTCTGCACTCCAAATCACTATTATAGCAACCAAAAAACCATATAATGATATATAAGATACCCTCCTGATGATGCAAAAAAATTTTAAAAGTTTTTTGGCCCCCGGCGTAGCCAGGGGTCAACAAAACTTCTTTTTGAGGAAGAAAGGAGGGGGAAAGATAAACCATCAGTTTACTACACTATATATTCATGTATTGCTATTGAGGATACTTGATTACAGTAGATTTCAGAAAATACTAATAATAAAATAGAATTATATATTACAATCTATTTTTATCATGTTGCCTTTCCTTGGTGTGTTGATAGTTCATTTGCTGTTGATAATGTGCTTGCATTTAATGGGATAGTTTCACCTCCAGTTGCCTTGGCAATAGGAAATCAAGTTGCCTCCGCGACCACAGTTGGTCTCAGGGAGGCAATTTGATTTCCTATCGCCAAGGCAACTGGAGGTGAAACTATCCCATTAAATGCAAGCACATTATCAACAGCAAATGAACTATCAACACACCAAGGGAAAGGCAAAATGATAAAAATAGATTGTAATATATAATTCTATTTTATTATTAGCATTTTTTAAAATCTATTGTAATCAAGCATCTAAATTTTAGTCATCCTAAAATAGAATAGGGTGATTTTTGAGAATGCCTATGATTCCTAAAAGAATTAGTACAAATCCACTCTAGATCCTTTAGCATCCTTTTTGAGACACCCATAAATTATATTTATTTCAAATTCACCTCATTTTTGATTTGAAATTTGGTTCTTGGATTTGACAATCCTGCAATTTCATATTTGTTAAGTTTTACATGATGTCTATGATTTGTTTGACATATAGGAAATCTCAAATTGTACATTAGAATCCCGCATTTCTGATTCATGTATCCCACATTTGTTTGCTAGGTTTTTTCTTTTGTTAGTTGAGTTATCTGCTCAAGAGATTTGAAATTTGCCAATTTAAATAAATCAAAAAGTCAAATTAAATGCTTGATTTTATTAAATATTTTATTTTTCACTCAGCTGAATTGCCCGCAAAAGTGATGTGAAATTTGGACCAAGGATTTGACAATCCCACATTTTTACGTTCAGGTTCTGAATTTACAGTATTTATAAATTATTACCCATATTCTGGATCAACTGTAGGGTTTACTGGAAAGCATAACTTTCAAACTGCCTTTTGGGTAAAGTTTTTTCCTCTTAAAAGCTTTTCACCGATATGAAAAAAATCCTTGGGAGTTTTATATACTAAAATAATTACTTGAATTTAAAAAATATTTACCTGAAACACTCTGAGTAGTAGACAACTCACTAAGACCTTCTGGCTCCAAGGCATCAAGAGAATCATCAGCCAGAGTTTCACAGCTTGTATTAACTTTACAAACTTTGCAAATAAAGGAAGAATTGCCCACATGATCAGAAGCGTCAGAGTCTGTACAGAGCAGGTAAACAGCACTATGACACATTTTAAAAGTAATAAACTGGCTATCATCAATTGCTGCTTTGCAGTATTCACAGTCCATTTTTGATCAAAGTTTACTGGGAGTAAGGTTCAATTCAAGAGTGAGCTTTGTTATTTATTAGTTAAGTGCTGGTGATATATACTTGATAAAATAAGTCACATGTGTAAAACTGGGAATTGATTGCTTCAAATCTACTGAATAGATGGATTAAAACAGTGAATTAATTGCTTCAAATCTACTGGGGAGATGGATTGAAACTAGGAATTAATTGCTTCAAATCTACTGGGTAGGTGATTTAAAACTAGGAGTTGGTTGCTTCAAATCTACTGGATAGATGGATTAAAACTGGGAATTGGTTGCTTCAAATCTACTGGATAAATGGGTTAAGTTAGGGATTGATTGTTTCAAAAAATGAATAAATGATTGGTCTTTTTGACTAGAGCTCCGCACTTCCTAACATCCAGTGGATGTGGAAGGAAACAATTCTGAGAGAATCTTCTCAAAGAAGATTCTCTCGAAATCCGACGCAGCCCTACCATGGATGGATTCACAAGTTGAATTGATAGTGCAATAGATGGCATCGCAGTGTTTCCTGGCATGTAGATCTGGAACGGCGAACATTTTTTGTGTTAAAAATCCTGATTTAAATTGATAATTTAAATGGTTATCATCCAATGCATAAGCAACCAATCGAAAGCAGTGCATCTGGTCTGATTCAGTGAGCTCAATATTGATTTGCACTGGATAAATTGAGTGGTGCGTTGCAATGGCTTTGTAAACATAGACAAGCTGAAGCGTATAAAAGGCGTGAGCTGAAGCCCACTAAACGCATGGCAAACTTCGATAAGACACCCCTTCCCAATCCGCAGTTCTATATACTGCTATGCATTCGTTTTATTGAGCCCATCTCCTTCTCGTTGCTTTTTCCGTTTGTGTATTTCGTAAGTGGATTTGGAATGAGTTTTTAATCGAAATAGATGGTAAAGGATTTCAACCTCACCGACGATGCAAGCATGATCAGCTACTACGCCGGAATGATCTCATCCTCCTATGCGGTGGGCGAGTTCCTTGGAGGCGTGCCATGGGGGATGCTATCGGACAGGATCGGAAGGAAGCCTGTGATAACATTGGGTCTACTCGGAACCAGCGTCAGCCTTTTCATGTTTGGGTTGAGCCAATCCTTGCCTTGGGCCATGACGACACGGTTCATGGGCGGCATTCTAAACGGCAACGTAGGCGTGATCAAATCAATGGTGGGGGAGATGACGGATAGAACCAATCGAGGTACACGGCTTATTTATGCCGAACTAATGTTTAGCCGATGCATTTAGCTATCTTTCCATGATGCTTGGGCTTGGGTTCATTGTCGGTCCAATATTTGGTGGTTTCTTAACACATCCCACAGAAAACTTTCCTTGGCTCTTTGGAGACAACCAATTCCTAAAGACACATCCTTACTTTCTTCCGTGCGGGGTGACTGCCTCCCTTTGCTTGATTGGTTTCGTATTTGCACATGTCTTCCTTCAGGAGACGCTACAGCGTCCACCTCCCACTGGCGTATCCATCGTTACGCCGCTCTTGGGGGCCAGCCCTGCCGAGCAGAAGCCCGACACCAAGCTTTCCGATATGACCAAGGGGACATGGCTTGTAATCGCCAGCTGCATGGGTACCTGTTTGATCCAAGTCATGTGTGAGGAGCTTTTCCCCTTCTGGGCCAGCACGGCAGTGAAGGATGGTGGGCTTGGGTTCAACTCTAGCGATATCGGGATGTTGGGATCAATCATGGGGGCAGTCCTTGTCCTGATTCAAATGTTTGTCTTTGTAAAGCTGAAGGAAAGGTTTGGTACCCTCAATCTCCTGTGTGGGGGTTATCTCCTTTACGTCCCACTCTACTTCTGCATGCCTCTGGTGAGGACGGTCTTGGTAGGAAATCATCTGCAGTTGGCTTGGGCTCTGCTTCTGCTTCTCAACGCCATAAAGACCTTCTGTTCAGTTTTGGGATTCACAACCACAAACATCCTCCTTCCAGAATCGTGTCCCAACAAGGCAACCCTTGGCACCATCAACGGCATCTCCAACTCACTTGCCTCGCTGATGCGCGGCATTGGGCCGTACATCTGCGGTGTCGTGTACTCCTGGTCGCTGTCCAGCAACCTTCCCTTCCCCCTTGACTACCACTTCACATTTTTCCTGATTTCTGGCTTGGGGTTAGCCACCTTCTTCATTGCCAGGCAAATCACCCCCGCCATGATATCCTATTAGCATTTTAAATAAATTTTAAATAAACCATCTAAATCCACAACCAGCCAATGAATGATAAGTCAAACCAAACTTTTGGGCAATGTCAGAGCTGGCGTATATCAAGCATAAATTCTAAACCAAATCCCCCCTTTTGAACCAATCATATTAAAATCATGCATCTCAAAACTTTCACTATTTTAAATCAACCTCACCTTCCTAAACCATCATTTCCAAACAAAACTACCCATGGGATACATCATCCCAGAAACACTATATATAAAGCCAGATTTAGCCAAACTTTACAATCTTAGCTTACAATAACCCATATTTCCCATCCTTACAGCTTATGATCATTTCTACATCACTGTTTATTTTAATCCAATCTCTATTGATTCTATATACAAAAACAGATCCCAGATCATTTGAAGTTCAGCACTAGGTTCAGTTTAGATCCCACCCAATTCAACCCCAAGGGGCTCAAGGTTAAGTCTACTCCCAGTATCCTTTTAAAAAGTACCTTCAAACTTGCCTACACCCTCCCCTGACAAATAAGGAAGTCTATCCTCATATTTGTCCACTCCCCCTGATCCCAAAAACTTTATCCAATCTTGATGCAGATTCTGCAATGAAAACTATCCTAACCTTGATGTTGAGGGAAACTTCACTACCTAAAGTGAGGACCCTACCTTGGTCTGAGATCTTTGCCAGGCCAATAGTTTATGAATGAAGGTGGACAGGTTAAAGTCCCATAAAGTTTTCTCTACCTCCCCCACCCTAAAAATCCAAGATGGGGGTGCTGTCATTAATCTGAAGGTTTTTTTATCTAAAACAATGATAAACTGAGGATGTCCTGGTGCCATCATTGCTGGAGAAGCATTGTCAGCCCTATCATATTAACAAGATGTGGCTTTATCAGGATAAATGGGCTAACTATAATATGTGATGGAAATCAACTGATAGTAAGAAGAGGTTTCCATGTGGTGGGTAATAACCACCCAAATCCATAAGGAGTTGATGATTAGCCACCACCAAAGCTTCAGGTACTGTTTAGTAAAATTTCCAAAAGAAACACTGGGGTTTAACAGAATGATTAAACCTAACCAAAGAAGTCCCAGATAAATTGCCTGTGAAAGGATTAACATCTCTTCTGCTGTCAGGAATATTCCTGACATAAATCAAATTATTAATGAGGAACAATGTTGGAAAAGAAAAAGAAATATTCTGGTCAAAGAGGCAAAATTTAATGAGGACTTTCTCCCTTTAATTGGGGGAAATAAAAATCAAACAAAGGACAAAACAGAATTCAAAGGTCGCTGGAACAATTTAACATCTGAGCAGGTGCCCGCCGCAACCGCGCAAGCACCCGCCACACCTGCCAGCACCCTCCGCCAGCCTCCCCACACCCAGTCAGCCAGCAGGCCTCCCGCCAACCCCCTGCTTGCCCACCAAACCCCCACCGCCCAGCCAGCCACCCGCGAGCCCAGCTTGGAACCAGTGGGCCCGCCACCAGTCCCCCGCCAGCCTGCCAGCCTCCCACCCGCTCGCTTGCTCCCTGGGTCCCAGTTGGCTGCCAGCCACCCACCTGGGTCCCAGGTCCCATCCCACAGCCAACCAGAAACCCCTATAATTGGCAGCCAATCAAAAAAGTCCCTGATTGCAGGAAATAACACATGGAATAATTCCTGCCCTTCAGAAGAAGGGCAAACCCAAAATTCAGGTTCTAAATCCTATTCTGACCTTTCAGAAGATGGGACAAATCAGGTTTCAAAAGTTAAAAATAATTTTACTTCAAACCAATGGGATTCAGAGGACCACACCACATGCTTGAGCCCAGACCCCAGCCAAAATGAACTTTCCAAAACAAAAATAGATTTTGAAAGTTCCATGAGTCATCCCCATCACCTGACTCCACACCCAGGGAACATCATTGGCTCCAGGCAGGAATGTCCAAACCCCCAACAGATTGTCAAAGAACAAGAATTTGGCCACCTTCTTAAATCCCAATTCCCAATCACATTGTCCAAACTTCTGGGTTCTCCAATCCCTTGCTTTCATTCCCACTTGCAAAACTTTGCAAGTGGGAAGCACCATAAATAAAGGACCCCTCCTCAGTAATAGCTTGTGCTATTATTGAGATTAATACCCTCAATACAGTGAAATCTTACTTAAAAACAACTTGAGTCAACTTTAGTAGTTAAAGCCCCAGCCAACCCCCCTCCAATCCAAGGAAGATGAACCACCTCATCTTCACAGCTGTGCTCACAGCTTGCCTTGGGATTGGGGGCTACCACAAGGGATCAGAGTTCTTTGGGCCCTCGCCAGAAGGGATAGCTCATGACCCTCACTTTGACTCAGGTCAACTCAACTCCTCACATGCTGGTCCCTGGCCTCCCCTTGTATTCCCACATTCTACCCTGTCTATTGTGGTGTATACCTCCCTGTACTACATGCTGACCTACTTTGCGGGGAGCTCTGGGAGATACAACATCCAAGCCAAAGTCTTCTGCTGGTTAATGATCATATACCCAAGCATCACTGCCTTGACTGGGTTCCAATTTATCAACCTCCTGCCATACATGCTGCAAGTAGTACCTGCCATCTCTGGGTATTACATCTGCATAAAATTCCAGGCATTGAGACAAGATAACAGTCTCAGATTCAGATTCTTTAGAAAAGACACCTACATCAGAAGGCACAGAAGTAACATGAAGAGGCATCAACAACAAGGAGCTTAAAGCAGGGGCCCATCTTCCAGTAATAATCTGACTTAAGATCAAGCTGTACGGGATGTAGTGGAGTAGAACAACTACAGGATACATTTCAAATAAAAGTTGGACCAGGAGATAATTTGGTTTATTGAGTAATTTAGGGAGGACTCAACTCTTAAGAGTTGAGCAGGGAAAACTTTCTAATGTGTACCAAACTTTGACTAAGAAATACCATCTGGTTCCATGGCTCCTATTCTGGTTCCATTACCCAAAATAAACCTCACCCAGCATGCAAAAAAACCCTTGAGTAATTAATTTCTGCCAACCATTCTGATAAACGAGGTTGTATTGAGTGACTTTCAGATTACACCTATTTATCAGTGTCAACTTGCGTGGGGTGATTGAATCATACTGACAAACTGGAGCAGCAGTGACCCATTTCCAATTAACAAAATTGGGTTTAATCTGTCAACTTGGTTAACTGTTTAACTGACTTCCTGGCTTTGCAATTGAGAAAGACAATACCAGGTATTACAGAAACTACTGTGACAATATATGTCTGTGCTGCTCAGATGAGATCCTATACTATCCCATGTGCTGTCTTTCTGCAAAGCCATCCCCAGGATAAGATCCAGCTTATTCTGGGCTGGTCACACATGCTTATCTTGATCTTAACCAGAAGCAGATTAAGGGAGTTTAAAAAAACACATGATACTGTATCACTTATCAGCGCTCAGCAGATGTAAATATTGCTATTGTCGTGCATATGCTTCTGGGAAGTATAATAAACGAGATAAAGAGGAAAATTAAGAAGATAATGATACTTTATTGGATATGAATATGGGGTAATATATAGTGTCATGGAAAGCCACATACTGTCCATGTATGTCATGGAGGTCATGGAGCTTATCTGAGTAATGTTCCTCCTAATTCACAAGGCTTATTCAAGTTGTTTTCTGTTTAGGATCTGGATTATTTGATCCCTGTAATAGATGGTCAACTGATAGTGGTGCCAACAACTTACTGGTTGGTTGGTGAGTCATTTGGTGATCTACTAGGGGCGTTAATTCCCTGAGAGGGAGTGATCAAAGATGTTACAACATTTCCCCCTGGGGTGCTGGAAGGTGGTGTGACAGAAATTGCGGGATAGTATGAAGCCGTTTCTAAATGGTGGGGAATTACCACCCAAACCCACATAGAATTAATGATTAACCACCAACGTGGATTCAGATATTTTTTTGTGAGATTTCCAATTGAGATACTAGGATTAAGTAAAATAATTAATCCCAACCAAAGTAGCCCAAGATAAATAGCTTGTAAAAGCATCAAAGTATCTTCAGAATAAAATTAAGGACATTGAGATACAACACAATTTTCAGTTTCAAAGACAGGGGGGACCACTCTAAGATTGGCAGGAATGAAATTAACATTGGGAGGTGCCAACAACAAAGTTCCAACTGTAGGGCCCCATCTTCCAGTAATGATCTGGCTTAGAATAAGATTGTAGGGAATGTAGCGCAACAATCCAACTACAGGGTGCATTTTTAAAAGTAAATTAGACCAAGGGATACTTGATTTTTATTGAGTAAATTTTTGGGAGGACTCAACTCTTAGTGTTGAAGCAGTGAAAATTATTCAATATATATCAAAAATTGACTAAGCAATACCACCTGGATCTTGGGCTCCTATTCCTTCTACATTGTCAAGTGAGTATCTGGTCCAGGTTGCAAAAACCCCTTGGGTGACCAATTTCTGACAACCATGCTGATTAATAAGCTCATACCAGGTAACCCTCAAATTACATCAATTTATCAATATCAATTTGCAAGGAGAAATTGATTTCAGCTGGCAGACTGGAGCATCTGCAACCCATTTTTGATTGGCTGTTTGATTTAAATCAGTTAACTTGGTCAATTTTTTTAAAAGGTTTGCTGTATTTTTGAGCCTTTCTACTTGGCCAGATAATTACCGGCATTTTGGAACCTACTGTGACAGAGTGAGTGGGGCTCTTCTTAGGGAATGGCTTTGGAGAGGGCTTAGGAGTGGCCTTCTTTAATTAGACAGGCTTTTTCTTTGGATTCTTTGGGGCCTTAGAGGGGCGCTTGGTACCCTTTTGTTGCTTTGAGGTGTTCTTGTTCTAAAATAATAAGCTACAAGTTCTAATGTAAAGCTTTTTATTTAAAAAAAACTTAAAAAGCATAATAAATAAAAAGTAAACTTTATATGGCTTTTAGTGAAATTTAAATATAAAAATTACTTGTATAGTTTTATTTTATTATAGTTTTAAATAACAAGTTAAAGTTTAAGAGATTCATGTAAAATCACTATGTTTAAATATAGATTTTATTTTAAAAATTAAAAAATATGAAAGAGAAAAGTTAAAAATACAACATATCAAAAAATCAGATGATTTTATTATGTAAAACATAAAGTTTTATATGTGAGAAGTGAAAAGCGTTAACATTATGTGATGATTAGTAAAAAAAGCTGAATTCTCACTGAAGATTAGAAAAATTGTAGACATTATTATTGACAGCATTGTCACTGTCAACATTTTTTTAAAAACTTACTATGTTTTTTCATAGTACGCTTAATTAAATTTAAGCAGACTAGCAAATTTTAACCATTTTCTGTGGTATTTTGTTCACATATATAAAATTTAAAAAAACATATGAAAATAAGTTAAAAATTATCAAAGCTCTTTATTTCTTTATTAAAAATTATATTTGGGTAGTGGTAATATGATATTTTACCATTTAGTATACTAAAAGTTGTTAACATGTTAGTTGAAATAATGAAAAGGGTAAAGTGTTGACAATGTCACTTACCACATTCTTTATAGGAGGTGACATATTAATCTAGGCTTAATTGCGCCACTCTAATTTGCTTAACTCCACCCCGGCAAATGATTACAAGCAAATAAACAGAATTTCTGAGTGTTGTCATTATTTTTAATAATAAATTCTATAGTAAATTACATAGTAACTCACACTTAAATTATTGGATTGCTGTTAGACACCAATCCACTTAATATATTAAAGCTGGAATAAGTGCCACACATATATTTATAAGATGAAAATTTTAACAATCAACTGTATGTGCAATGTCTTTTTCAATATAGTAATGTAATAAAAAATTTAATCTTCACTGTTGTAACTGTGCTGTTTTAGCAGAGTTACACGGGGAAAATTATTTAGAAACTAGATAATAATCTTTATTGAGAGATAGTGATTATATAGTCATTGTGAATCAAGGATAGCAGGAACAAGATTGATGATCACACAGTTGGATGGAAGAAGGGGGTGGCTTGATCCTTATAATGAGTCAAGCGCCAAATTGAGGTATCCACTGTGAAGGATCATCATCTGTTCATGTTGTTGGATTTGGTAATTTGAGTTGACTTCCTAGTCTGGCTTTGGGTGACCAGATAATCAGATTGCGGGTCACAAACCCGCTTGGTTGGAACCTTGCTGGTGGGTCAAGCCTGCGGTTTTGACAGCACTTAATTTTTTTTGTAGATGTTTTAGTTTTGTTGTTAAATTTAAGTTTGGCTTAAAAAGTGTTCACATTGGCACTTTTACGCTGTGAAAACAAATAAAAAATAAACCAATTTTTATTAGCAAACATAAAGAAATTTTTTGGTTAAATTGAGTTTTTTTACTAAGCTTAATATTATGTTGTGTTGAAATGGCCACAATTTTGTCGTGTTTTCTGGGTTTGCACCCCTGAACGCTTTAAAAAAAGAATTAAGCTAGCGCAACTAGCAAAAACATAGGAGATTTCAAGTTTCAAGTCAACATGGGCGCTGTTGCCAGAGTGGAAGGTCCTGCTGTGGGGGTGCACTGCCTCCTGCCGGCTGGCTGGCTGGCGGCAAGCGCGCGGGCAGGGTATAAAAGCCAAATTTTGAATTCCCAAAATTTTAATTTCTTCATTAAAAATTTGTTGTTTTGCAGCAGTTTCCCCATTCAGGGGGTACTGCTGCAATTTTTTGTTTTGACTTTTAAGATCAATTAGGCACAAAATCTTGTCTTGTACAAGGTTGTTGTCAGGAATATTCCTGACATATCAAGGCACAGCATTATTTGACGCTGGGGCAGATCCATCCCTTGTTGACAAGGAATTTGCCAACCTCATGAAACTACCAACAGTCCAAAGCAACATCAAGAGAGTTATCATGGCAGACAACAGGAGTACACCAGTCAACAAGGAAGAAAAACCCTTCTGTGCCCAAATTAGAGACGTGCAAACAACGCTTAGTGGTCTTATCATATCAATCCCCTAATACAATGTTATACTTGCCCTGGATTGGATGAGAAAGACAAACCTCACATTGACCAGGACAGTGCAACCTACACCATACAACAAGGCAAAGTACACCACCATGTCTACCCAACCCACCTTGATATGCTTATGAGAGACCATGTGCTTGTGAAAATCATGGAAACAGAAGAAAAAACTGACCCTAGAAAGACCAATTGGAACACCTACATGTATGAGATTATCCATTTTAAGAATACAGAGGCCATGCGTGAAAAGGACTATATCCAAGATCAGCTTGTCAGTGAGTTCTCTTCAGTCTTTCAAGAAACCCTACCAGGGTTATCACCTGACTGTGGCATACAACACAAAATTGACCTCATAGGAAGTGTAAAAAAAGCACGGCCTATATATTGCCTCACACCCCAAGAAAACAACAGTCTGAAAGCCTATTTGGACAAAGCGCTCAAAAAGGGCTTCATTAGACCCTCAAAATTGCTTTTTGGTGCTGATGTCTTCTTTATGGCAAAGAAAGATAAAAGACTCCTCCTAGTCATAGACTACAAAGCGCTCAACAAGGTCACAATTAAGAAAAGGTATCCCCTGCCCCTGATTGATGATTTTTTTGACGCCCTGGGGGGTCCCAGATCTTCATAAAAATTGATTTGACACCAGGCTACCATCAAATTTGTGTAAAACCTGAATACATTCTAAAGACTGCATTTAGAACCAAGTACATATCCTTCAAGTGTGTTGTGCTCAATTTCAGCATGACAAACACCCCTAGCACCTTTGTGACCTTCATGAACAAGGTTTTAAAAGAACACATTGGAAAACAAGCAATCATCTACCTGGACAACATAATTATCTACAGTCAACCCCTAAAACAACACTGGGAAGATGTCTTCCTGGTACTTCAAACCCTCAAAGAAAACCAACTCATTGCCAAGCCATCAAAGTGTGACTTCTTCTTAGCTGAACTCCCATTCCTTAGTCACATTATCAGCAAGGATGGATCAAACCAGATCCAGAAAAGATATGTGCCATAACCAACATGCCAGCATCACAGAATAATAGTGAGCTTTGTACATTCCTAGACATAGTAGCCTATGTCAGAAGATTCATTCCTGACTGGGGTACCTTGACTGCCCCTATCTGCAATCACAGGAAAGACAACCAGTTTTTATGGACACATCTATGAGACCAAAATTTCTTTCAGCTAAAAGAACAAATAGTAACCACACCTATCCTTCAATACCCAAACTGTGAAGGGATATACAAGTTGGAAACCAATGTGTCTGACTGCGCCATGGGAGGAATGCTCCATATCCAGAGGGCAGAAAAGGACTTCCTCCTTGTGGCGTACAAGTCAAGGAAAATGTCCAACAATGAAAAAAGGTCCCCCATAAACAATAAAGAACTAATAGCCATTGTACACTACCTCATGAAATGATGATGTTATCTAGAAGAAGCCCAAAATTTTAAAGTCCTCACCAATCACAAGTCATTAATATTCTTTAAGACACAACAGCACTTGTAAAGAAGGCATTCCAAGTGGATGAGTCTCATAGAAAGATACCCAATGAAAATTGAATACAAGCCAGACAAGAAAATGCTTACTGCAGATGCCATTTCAAGGCTATACATTTCAGGAAGCCAGTCATAGGCGGAGGCATTGGGTGGCTCAGGGCAAGGCATGGCCAAGCCGGCAGGTAAGGCCCACCATAGAATGGGTGCTAACTTGATAATGTAAGATACAGATCAGCCAAGTAAGGACCAGGGTCTGGAGTAGGGGACCGCAGAATCTACCAATGCTGTCAAAGTAATGTAGAGTACTCCAAACAATTGAGTAGAGGTGGTCTTGGCGGCGGCAGTAGGTTCCAGTAGGCAGTCTGGTCTTAGGGTTAATGGCAGAGTCATAGGAACAAAGTACACTGGTAGGTAGTTGTACTTGTCTTTGAACAACAAGGGCGGTATTTCAACCGTCTTTCCTTTGCGTCGTATGTACTTAGTATTTCTAGTCCTTGCCAAAGGGTCAGCAATGAGGATGGTTTCCAAGTTGTACTCCAAATAGGCCGGGTTGGGGGGGGTATTCAGTAAAATGCACAGGTCCAAAGGGGGCTCCCAGGGACGGTATAATGCCTGGGGCAATTCAGCAGATTGGTCTTGGGAGGGGGCGGCGGCCTGGTAGTCTACTTGACCAGAATTAAGATGGAAGATCACTAAGACTAGATAGGGTAAGATTTGTTCAAACCAAAGGTTTATAAAACTTTATTATCAAAAATGATGATGTGGTCTTCACCATACCACCAGGGCTTTTATACCATGGGACTTTGCTTCTTTGATTTTTGCAGGGTTCAGGTTTGCAGACAAGGCATTGGCAGGGCATGGATCTTGGCTTAGAGTCTTGAGGGCGGGAGATCCAGGCAGTGCATGCTCTGGTGAATAGAAGTGGCAATGCTTTGTTCCACCGCCACTGTTTACTATGTCACCTGAGTAGTTCAATTGCACTATCCTCTCTGGACAGAATGCGGGCAGTTGATGGTAGTCATTGGCAGAGTTAAAAATAGGCTTTGTTTTAACCTCATTAAGGCAAGCTGCAACCTCTGCATAGGTTCAGGTCTTTGGTGACTCAAGGTTGGCATCAATCTGATGACTATTTGGGGAATTGTACTTGGGAGACTGGCAGGTCTCAGAGTGACTCGTTAACTCTGGTATGCAATTCAGCAAGTGGGCGGGTTTCTGTCCACTCTGTGTGACTCAGGTAGTCTTTGGAGGATCAGGGTATGATTCCAGGGCTTCCAGCGTTGATTCCAAAGCTCCAGTATTGGCTCTTGGCAGGTTGGCAGTAGGTTCTTCCCCAACCTCTGTTAGCCAGGTTACATTTCCTTTGTCAGTATGGGTCTTCATTGGCACCAGTTTGGCAGCAGACTGGCAACTATTCATGGAGTTCTCCATAGTAGGCCGGCGGGTTGCAGGGTAATTTACCAATTTGAGCCTGTTACTCAACAGATTGGCGGGTCCTGGACTGTTCTGGAGGGTTCAATCCGCCTTCTGGGAGCTGGGGCTCAACTCTTGGGTTTTCAATACAAGTATTGAAATGTCATTCATGACATCATTCCCTCCTTCCCAGGGGTCCCTTCCTTCCTGGCCTTCTTCTCAAGGTATTGTCAGATTGCTAGTTGGGCATTGGGTAGGTTGCTTAATGGTCCCAGGTGCTTTCCTTGGGTGGGTATCCCTTCCACTTGACGTAGTACTGAGGGGTTTCATAGTGGGTACAGTCCTCATGAACATATTTGACTTCATATTCTTCAGAGCGTCCTACTTGGATGGGAGGGGGGTCAGTCTTGAGTTTCTGGTGGGGAGGAAGTTTCCTTCTTTCTTGAATAGAAGCACGCAGTGGAAGACGTTATGTATTTTCCACAAGGGGGTAATTCTAGTTCAAATGCTACTTCACCTACTAGCTTGGTGATTTTGTAGGGGCCACTTCTTCTGTGGGCTAACTTCTGACAGGGAAAAGTCAGAGGCACGTTTCAAGAGTCCAGATAGACTTTGTCTTCTACTTTCAACGGTTTCCCAGGGGTCCTCTTTTTGTCCACAAACGCCTTATAAGTCTGGACAGCGCAGGTCAGATTCTTAAGACAGGTTTGCTGGGTGTCATGTATCTGTTCAATCCAGGTTTTTCCTGACGGGTTTATTTCCTTACTACCAATACTGGGGTCCCAGGATGGGTCAAAGCCATAAATGGATTTGAAGGGGGAAATTCTGGTAGATGCATGGTCTTTGCTGTTATAAGCATACTGTGCCATGGGTAGCATCTCAGCCCAGTTATCCTGGTTGGCGTTGGCATAGCATTGTAGGTATTGTTCAAGTATTTGGTTCATACGTTCAGTCTGGCCGTTGGTCTGCGGGTGGTAGGAGGTTGATACATAGCGCTTTACCCCCAAGTCCTTCATCACCTGAGTCCAGTATTTGGAGATGAATTGTGGTCCTCTATCAGTGATGATTTCTGATGGAGTGTCATGTTGAGTTAGGATGCGGTCGTGGAAATGTCTAGCTGTCTCCGCGGCGGTGCAGTGAGTGGTGGTAGGGACAAAATAGGACATCTTAGTAAACCTATCTACCATGACCAGGATGGCGTTAAACGCATTGGAAGGAGGCAGTTCTACAATATAGTCCATTGAAACAGACTGCCAGGGCCTCGTGGGTATGTCTAGTGGTCTTAGCAGGCCTTCAGGTTTGGATCTACGGGTTTTGGTTCTTCCACATGTCTCACAGCCTTTGATGTAGGCAGCCACATCTTTGTCCAGTTGGGGCCAAGCGTAATTCTTCTTGATTCCTCAGAGTGTCTTGAGTCTGCCAGGGTGGCCGGCCATCTCTGAGTTGTGATAGTCAATGAGTACTTTGGTCCTTGTTTCACCTTCTGGTACATAGATCCAGTTGTGTAATAGCAGGGTGGATCCTTTCAGCAAGAATCCTTTCTTGTGGTGGCGGCTCTCTGGGTCTAAGGTCAAGTCAGCAACAAGGCCCGCTGAGTATTTGTCTTGTTTCTGCGCCTTGATTATGTCAGGTTTGTGGGCCATGATCTTCATGTACATCAGTTAAATGCCTAGGCTGGCAGGGTCAAGGAGTACATGTGTGTTGTGGTATTTGGTTTCTGCAGAAGAAGGGGTCAGATCAGTTCTTCTACTCAGGGCTTCAGGTACCACATTTACCTTCCCAGGCTTGTAGTCAATGGTCAAGGTATAGTTGATCAGTTCTAAGGCTCATCTGGCCTGTCTTTGATTCAGCTGTCTGGGTTTAAAGAAATAAACCAGGTTCTTGTGGTCAGTTAGGACTTTTACTGGAAAATTGGCGCCACATAGGTATTGGTGCCAATGTTTCAAGGTCTTCATTATAGCAAGCATCTCCTTGTTGTAGATTGGGTAGTTTCCTTTGGCAGGCAGCATCTTCTTGGAGTAATATGCTACAGGATGTAGCATATCATCCCCTCCTTCCTGAATGTTGTGTTCTGAGGCGCGGCACAGACACACAACGGGAAATCCTAACCTTAGGATTGGATTTGTACTAAGTCTTGGTTAGATGACAGGAAAGGCAAATGTGTTTACCTTGCGTCCCTGGAAGAATAATCTCTACTAGTTGTGGCTAGAGAGAGGCGCAGAAGTACAGAAGACACAAAGACAGAAACGTGAATAGAACTTAATTTTATTGGTGAATAAGGAAATGGAATATATAGTGGTTGAGAATACCACAAAACACTACCAGGACGGTAGGATCACTTGCCACCAGCATTAGTGGGGCAAGTGAGTTGCGCAAAGATCAGGAAACCAAGCAATTGTATTTCCTGAATTGGCCATCAACTCATTTTGAGTAGCAAAAGCAAAAGCAAGAGATTCATCCTCAAAATGGCTCACTGAAGGCAAAATCAAAATACTGTGAATAGCAGCATTCACGACATTGGCCTCCTCTAGATTGGCCTTAGGGGGGTGGTATTTACAAAGAAATTTTGTGTGCACTCAAGCAAAAGGACGGCCACTAGACAAGAGCTTTACAGTGTATTCAGACCCTTGCTTAAAGGTTACTTCTAGAGGGCTAATCCACAGAGAGTCCAACTTATGTGCGCGACCACCTACTCTGTGTTGGTAGTAAAGGACATGGTTGCCAACATTAAACTCAGGCAGGGGGAGCGTCCAGCATTGTCAGGAGAGAGCTCAAGCATCTTAGTCTTATATGCGGAAGTGTAAGAAGTGGCTTGAATATCAATTATTTGATTGACTAAGTCTTTGACGTGGTTGTCAGGATTCATGGCCTTATCTGAGGTAAGCAGGGGGCCCCCAAGAGCAATGGGGTAGTAGCCTCTTGCCCATATAGCATAGCAAAGGGGGAATATCCAGTGACACAATGTTTTCTAAGGTGGTATGCAAAGAGGGCAGCAGGTAATTACAAGTCCCAATTAGCAGCGTCAGAGTAGGTGAGCTTTCTCATGATGAAGACCAGTGTTGGATTTGCACGCTCAACAGCCCCATTGGTAGAAGGGTTGTAGGGGGCAGAGAAGGACTGGTGGGACCCCAAAGCTTTGACAACAGAGGTTAACAGCTTGGCATTGAAGTTAGTCCCATTATCCAAGAGCAGCACTTGAGGACAGCCATAACAGTAGAAAACATCTTGTAGCAGGAAGGCAGCAGTTGTCTTAGCTGTGATGTCCTTTGTAGGGCAAGCCTCTACCCACTTGCTAAAGTGATTGACAGCAACCATAATAAAGCAACACCTAGAACAAGAGCAGGGAAGAGGACCTACTGAGTCAATGCTAACAGTGTGAAAGGCATGTTGCAGGGGAACTAATTTGAACTTGTGGGAAGCAGCTTGAGGCCTCTGAAGCTGGCAGTCATGGCAACTAGCTATGAAGTCTGGAATCAGCAGGCAAAGGTTCTCTCAGAAGTAATTCTTCTGGAGCCATTCAAAAGTCTTGGTGATGCCTCCATGGCCAGTCTCTTTATGAGCTTGTAACACCAACAAGAGGTGAAGACTGGGCCGTACATAAGGCAAGTACTGGTCTTGTACTTTTTTGAAGAGCTAATTGTTGCATATAAGGGTATCTTTGGATAGCTTGGACAGGGCCAGATGTACCTCCTCTGTCTTGCTTTCCCAAGAAGAAGGATACCCAATTAGTTTGTATAATTGTTCAGCCTCTGCAGGATGCAAAGCAAGAATAGGCATTCTGGAGAGCCCATCTGCGTTCTTATGTTGAATTCCAGGGCAATGGAGCACCATGAAGTTGTATCCCTGCAGACGTAGAGCCCATCTAGCCAGGCGCCCTTCAGGTTCCTTAAGCTGCTGTAACCATTTAAGAGAAGCGTGGTCAGTGACAACTGTGAAGTGGGTGCCATATATGTAATGACAAAACTGCTTGACTGCATGCAACACAGCAATGCACTCCTTCTCTGTGACACTATAGTTCTTCTCATGCTTGTTTAGCACGCAGGAAGTGTAAGCCACAGGATGGTCTACACCCTTGTCGTCCAGTTGGGCCAGAATGGCTCCAATAGCTAAATCACTAGCATCAGTGTACAGGGTGAACTCCTTGTCATAGTCAGGATACACTAGGATGGGAGCTTCTTTGAGTTTTTGCTTAAGGGTCTTAAAGGCTTGCTGCTGACTGGAGGTCCACTCAAAAGGGACATTACATAAAAGCTGGACTAATGGTTCACTAGTATCAGCAAAGTCAGGGATAAACTGTCTGTAGTAGCCCATCATCCCCAGAAAGACTTGTACTTCTTGCAAGTTGGTTGGTGGAAACATTTTGTCAATGGCTTCAACCTTCTTAGTCATTGGGCAAATCCCTGTCTGGGTTACTTCATGGCCCAAGAACTCAAGACGTTCTTTGAAGAAGGCGCACTTGAAAGGCTTCAGTTTGAGGCCAGCTTCTCAAATCTTTACAAACACCTCTTTGAGATGAGCCAGGTGATCAGTGAAGGTAGCGCTGAAAACTGTTATATCATCCAAGTACACTAGGACGCACGACAACTTCAAGTCACAAATAATGGAGTCCATGGACCTTTGGAAGATGGCCAGAGCATTGCAAAGTCCCTGTGGCATGCAAGTAGGCTCAAAAAGCCCTTCAGAAGTAATTAGCGCGGAATTCTGATGATCCTCAGGGGATAGGTCAACTTGCCAGTATCCAAATGCTAGATCCATGGCAGAGAAGAACTTAGAACCTCTAAGATGTTGGAGAGCATCATCAATACGCAGCAAGGGGTACAAGTCCTTCTTGGTCAAAGAGTTCAGTCAGCAATAGTCCATCACAATCTGATGACCCCAGTCCTTCTTCTTTAAGATTAGTAGTGGGGAAGCCCAAGGACTTTGGGAAGGCGCCATCAGCCCAGCATCTAGTAGTTGTTTGAGCTCTTTAGATACCTGGGCGTCTTCCATACAACTGCAGCAATATGGTTTAGCACGGAAAGGGGGGAGCGTCGCCAGTGTCTATCTGATGGATAACACCTTTGACTAACCCATAGTTGGTACTTTCCTTGGCAAAGATATCAGAAAATTGGTCTAGTAAATCTAGCACCTCTTTCTGTTGAACCAGGGACAGCTGTGGGAAGTCTTGCGCAGTGAACAAGGATAAGACTTGAAGCTCATCTTCAGGTAGGTTAAAATCCTGGAACATGCCAAAGGGATAAAGAGACAGGACGTCAGGAGCGCCCAACAACTTGCCATATCCAACAACCTGTCCCCTAGATATGGTCATGGGGATTGCAGTCAGGTTGGCTACCAACAACTGAACAGGGTCTTTATGAGAGACATCTAGGATCCCAGGACAGAGGTAAGGTTTGTTGCGTCCTAAGGAGGAGGGAGAGTACAACTCCAAGAAGGTGTGTTCAGGTAGTTTATAAGATATCTGAGAGTCCAGGATGGCCTGAGACCCAGGTGGAATGGTAACAGCAGACGTGGCTAGAAGGGGGATTTCCTCAGACGCAGGACAAGCCATGGGTGGACACTTCATGTTTAAAGAGTGGGTGAAATACTTGAGGTTGAAAACCCTAGTGGGATATTCCAAGGCGCAGGTCTTGAGGCGTTTCCTGGAACTTTAACTGGCTCTTTGAAGATTAAAGGGACTTTGTATCCTAGAATAGAGAGGTAGCCATCTTTCAAGTTGATTATCCAATTATATTCCCTAAGGAACTGGGTGCCAACTAGGAGATTGTAACTCTCATTTTCCAAGAAAACTGCTGGCACAGCTAGGAGAAGCTTGCCAAACCCATGGGTAGAGCAGAGTAAGCTCCTATGGCGCAGGTCATAGACATCCCAGCTGTGCCATACAACTGGTGATAAGTAAGGTCAGGGGAAAGTTTGAGTTTCTTTACAAGCTTGGAGGAACAAAATTGACTGGCAAGCCAGTGTCTAGAACTGCCTTAATCTTCACTTTTTGAATGGATATCTCTACTTGAGTGATAGTGCAGCCAAAGGGGGGAAGGACAGCCAGGATATCTTGAGCCTCTGCTAGTTCCTTATCCCACTTCTCAATCATACATCTTAATCCCAGGAACTCCTTATAAACAGTCTGGAGGGGGAGCAAAACAGACACATTCTTGAAGACAGCATCAGCAACCTCAGCAGCTTCTTCTGACAACTCCACTAGCATGGGGGACCTCTTGGCCTGAGTGAGGTAAGGGCGCAAAAAAATCTCTTTAGCCTCAGGCAGAGGCTTGACAGTAGTTGTAGTCTTTCCTGAGTGTAAAATATAGGGAACTGCAATGGTTTCAGGAACGGCCAGAACAGAGTACCCATATGCATTAGTGTTGTCAATATCAGAATCATCCAGGTCAGAGTCATCGGAGATATTGTGAAATAGGAGGAGGATAGGAGGAGCCTAATTATCAGCAGGCTCAGATTCAGCCATAGAGGGAGGGATTGGAAAAGACTGGGAAGAATTTTCAGCCAAGAGCATCTCTGCCTCTAGGTTGACTGTTCTTTTCCTGCCTGTTCCTTTGGATCAGCTCCTTCAACCCGCAGATTGGTGCAGACTCGAGAATGATGACCTATCTGACCACAGTTGTGGCAACCTTAGCGTCAAGGAGGATTCTGTGAATTCATAGTAAGAATGCAAGGACCACAGGAAGATGAACCAGAGTTAGAAGCAGCTTGACTTTCCCTGACAACAGCACCAGAGTGGGTAAGATGCATATCCTGCAACAGCGTCTTTATGCTCTTCATTGAGGAAAGCATAGCCTTATGGGCTTTGAAGTGAAGGCACAGAAGTTGGTTAACCTTGAGGGCTTGAGCGCAAGCCATGTAGGCTTAATGGGCTGTCAACTGTCTTCTTGTAATCAATTGCTGTCCTTCCATGTAGAATCTGTCTGTGAACTTGGCTAGTGTCTCCTTAGGCTTAAAATCAATGTGCATGAAGGCATCCTTTTTCACTTCCAGGCTAAGGTCACCACCAAACTCATCAATCAGAAGCTGCTTCATATCTTCCCACGTCTCAATGGAGGGTAGTTCAGGCACAACTACCTCTTGGCAGGCCGGGTGTAGACAGGTCAGGATGTGTTCCTTTTTGACATCATCTGATGCTCTTTGCATGACAGTTTCATAGATAGTTAGAAAAGCTGCAATGGTCAAGGTTCTGGGGTCAAAGACTTGCTTAAAGGTAGGCTTAAAATGTGCCTTGGGAGTTGGACCACCATTGTTGCTATCAAGTACGTTGATACGTGGGGAAAACTCTGCCTCAGATTCTGAGGGGGGTTGTCTAGCCCATAGCTGGCAAACACTTTCTTTAATGGTGGTAAGAGTCTCAGTTGCACAGGCCCCAGTATTGGCAGCTTGAGTGGTCTGTTGTGCAGTAGCATCTAAGCGTTGACCCTGGGTAGTCACTATTGTGGAGAGTTCAGTCAGTTAAGAAGTAAGGGATAGCCCCATGGAGAGGCAAGGGGCAAACCTGTTATTCACAGAGTTGATCAGTTCACTCATCTCTTATATGTCTCTATCCAGCTCAGTGTGGTCCCGCTTCAATTAATCCACCTTGTTAGCTAGGGCAATTAATTCCCTAGCGCATTGGATTTGAGGTGCTCCAGATAAACCAGGGCAGCAGTCATCTTCATCAACAACCCCAACTGGACTAGCCGCAGTTGCCATCATTGCACGTAGGACAGCAAGTTCTTGCTGCAGCTCTGCAACTTGGGTAGTCAGTTCAAGAACCTGGGGGTCAGGTTAAGGCGCCTCAGCAGGACGTCCCTGACTGCAAGTAGTCAAACATAGTTATCAGATGGCGTCCCATATTCTCTGTTCCCTATCCACCAAGTCATCAGAAGGGGGAGAGGGCGGAACATCTGGCTTGGGCGTAGATAGCTCATTTACTTGGCTCTGGAGTTTGGCTATGGCAGCAGCGGTGGCTGCTCTCTCTTGCTCAAATGCAGTACTGAGTTTATTAAGGCCTCTAGCAGCAAAGTCTGCTACCTGCTGTAGCTGCTCAAAGGAATATGTACTGAAGGCATTGAGCTGTTGCACAAGTTGCTTGAAGTCAGTGAGATAAGCGTTTAAGGTGGGATCCACCTGAGTTCACCAGGGTTGTTCTAGCTGGTGAAACTTGTGTAGACTTTCTCTCACATACTTGGGGATAGACTGGCACATTTGTTCAATAGAATTAACCAAACAGGCCTGGGAGGTGACAGAGTTGCGTTGATTGTCAGATATCAACAAAAACAGTGAATGAATCCACTGCTGATAGGCAGCAAACTGGTCCCAGTGATGAGTAACTGCAGATTGCAGAGACGAGATTTCTTGGACGTGGAGCCCCAACACCATTTGATGGTGAGCCAAGGCAGGCTGCACAAAGGATGATAGAAAGTGCTCAACGGAGCCAGCTGCTGAGAGGAGATGTTGTGGAAATTGAGGAGCCACAATTAATTTGTAGTATTCAGCCCAAATGAACTGCAGCTGAAGGCAAGGGATGGCTCCTTCATGGGCTATCCCAAGGGCTACTGACATGACTTGATCTAAGTCAGGGTTACCCATGGGGTAAGCAACTAGGCAGGGACCATTCCCAAGGTTCAGTATTGTGAGGGTAATAGGCTGGCCGGCAATATCTTCCTCAATAGGAGGACTGGTTATTTCAGGTGAAGTTGGCTCTTGTATAGGCAGAGGCAAAAAACCTGGAAATGTGGATTCAAAGGGAACAACCAAGGGGCTTACAGCCCCTGTAGTGAGCACCATTTTTTTGTGTTATGAGGCGCGGTACAGACACACAACAGGAAATCTTAACCTTAGGATTGGATTTGTACTAAGTCTTGATTAGATGACAGGGAAGGCAAATGTGTTTACCTTGCGGCCCTGGAAGAATAATCTCTACTAGTTGTGGCTAGAGAGAGGCGCAGAAGTACAGAAGACACAAAGACAAAAATGTGAATAGAACTTAATTTTATTGGTGAATAAGGAAATGGAATATATAGTGGTTGAGAATACCACAAAACACTACCAGGACGGTTGGATCACTTGCCACCAGCATTAGTGGGGCAAGTGAGTTGCGCAAAGATCAGGAAACCAAACAATTGTATTTCCTGAATTGGTCATCAACTTATTTCAAGTAGCAAAAGCAAAAGCAAGAGATTCATCCTCAAAATGGCCCACTGAAGGCAAAATCAAAATACTGTGAATAGCGGCATTCACAACACTGAAGAAGGACCCCACCACTGCAAATTCAGATGTTTCAGTTTCCAGTATGAATGGCTTAGATGGGTCAGGCATGGCTAGGACAGGGGCAGAGGTGAAGGCAAGTTTCAGGGTCTCAAAGGCGGTGGTGCATTCCAGAGTCCAGGAAAAGGTGACCTTATCAGAGCACAGGCGGTTCAGGGGCAGAGTGATGTGAGAAATTTTTTGGATGAAATCCCTGCAATAATTTGCCAGGCCCAAAAAACTTCTCACATCTTTCCTACATTTAGGCATTGGCCAAGACGTTATTGCTTCTACTTTGTCCTGTGCCATTGCAAACCTGCTGGTCTTTACTACGTATCCCAGGAATTCAACTTCGGATTGGAAGAATTTACATTTCTTAAGCTTGGTGTGTAAGTTTGCTTGGGAGAGTTTTTTGAGTATAAGGTCCAGGTGGCGCAGGTGTTCCTCATGAGTCTTGCTGTAGATGAGGATGTTGTCTAAGTACGCGACACAAAAGTGGTCAATATATTCCCCCAAGACAGTGTTAATCATCATTTGGAAAGTGCTGGGGGTGTTGCATAGGCCAAATGTTATTACTAGGTATTTGTACAATCCATATCTGGTTTTAAAAGCTGTCTTATATTTGTTCCCTATCCTGGATTATTATCTGGTTGAAGGCGTCTCTTAGGTCAATTTTTGAGTACACCTGGTCTCCAGTAAGTACATTGCAAAGGTTGTTGGCGTTGGGGATGGGATAGCGGTTCTTCAAAGTAATATCATTCAGCTTCTGGTAGTTCACGCAGGGATGCATTCCGCCATTCTTCTTCCCTAAAAACAGCATTGGTGACAATCAGGGGGCTTTTGAAACTTAGATGAAGCCCTTTTTTATCATATCCTCCAATTAAGCTTTCAGGGCCGCTTGTTCTTGGTGGTTGCAACTATAGATGTGGCCATGATGTGATTGGGTACCTGGTAGCAGGTCTATAGCATGGTTGTAGATTGAGTGGATGGGTAGTTTTGTGGCCTCTTCTTTGCTAAATGCATGGTCCCACTTTTGCAGGGGAATAGGTAGTGTCCCAACGCTGGGTTTCATCTTTATGGTTAAGAGTCTGTTGGTTGGGGTTCTGTCATGACTCATACAGAACAGAACAGTGTCACAAGATTCAGGTTATCCCAAGGTGGCAGTCTGCTCACAATAGTTTATAATCAGGCCATGTCTGTCTGACCATGAGTCCCCCAGTACTAGAGGGTGAGGCAATCCCGGCAAGAGGATCAAGGGGGTTGGATACATGTTCTGTCCAATTGTCAAAGGAAGTTCCTGTTCACACTTGTAGCCAGTGTCTAGGGAACTATTTCTCATGGTTACTTGTAGGCTGCGCTCTGAAGCTGTTAATCCTAGTTCCTTTGCCAGGTTGGTGTCAATGAAGCTTTCATTAGCTCCTGTGTCAATAAAGGCCTGAATCTGGCACTTGATTCCCACACAGTCTATGGTCACTTGGATGAATTTAAAAAGATTGCGCAGAGGTGTTTATTTGTGCCAAGGATACAGGAGGTGTATTCTTCTTAGGGCATGCTCTGGCTAGGTGTCCAGCCTTGTGGCAGTAAAAGCACAACCCATCTTGATAGTGGCGTTGTAACTTGTCAGGGGACATTCCAGGTTGGTTGGGCGTCATGGCTCTGCCAACACAGGTAGGATACAAGTTCTGACCTTCTTGATTCAAGCTCAGGCCTTTACATAGGGGTAGTAGTTCCTCCAGGATCAGTGTGAGCAGATGGTGTTACAACAGGTCTTTCATGGCTTTATTAACTCCCTTTCTGAAGATAATGGAAGATAATTCATCTTCAAGTTGGGTGCACATTTTCAGTTTAAGGAACTTGTCAATATAGGCTTGGATAGGGCAGTTTGCTTGTTGGATCTCTAACATAGAGTTCAGCGCATAGTATCTGGTGTCTTGGTTGTTGCCAGTGATCATGAGTTTGGCCTCAAATCTTGAGTAGTTGAGGCAAAGTTTGGCATCTTCAGCAGTGGCCTTTCCCAAACCAATCCAGTGTGTCTCCTGATAGCATGGCAGCCACCCCCAAGACTTTCTAAGTGTCACTGGGGTAGGCGTTGGTTTGGAAGTGGAGGCAGAGGACTGGCATGGCTTGGCGAGCTTCTTCTAAGGTGAGTTTGCCCATCTGGGGCATATCCACCTTGGTTGTGGTATGGTTCACTATCATATTTTGCACTTGTGATGTGGCTGGGTTCTGGGGTTCTGCACCAGGTGCAGGGTCTTTCAATTCTTTGGTGGGTTGGCTCTTCATCCATGGGAGTATCAGGGAGATAAGTGCCTTATAGGTGTAATAAGTGATTATCACAAAAAAGAGCATACAAGTTGCCCCAAGTGTTAGCAACATCTTGGGGCCCAGGTACTGTGTTTGTAAAAGATTGTCATAATGTCAGGAAGCCAGTCATAGGTGGAGGCATTAGGCGGCTCAGGGCAAGGCGCGGCCAAGCCAGCGGGTAAGGCCCACCATAGAATGGGTGCTAACTTGATAATGTAAGATACATATTGGCCGAGTAAGGACCAGGGTCCAGAGTTGGGGACCACAGAATCCACCAATCCTGTCAAAGTAATGTAGAGTACTCCAAACAGTTGGGTAGAGGTGGTCTTGGCGGCGGCAGTAGGTTCCAGTGGGAGGTCTGGTCTTGGGGTTAATGGCAGAGTCATGGGAACAAAGTACGCTGGTAGGTAGTTGTACTTGTCTTTGAACAATAAGGGCGGTATTTTGACCCTCTTTCCTTTGTGTCCTATGTACTCAGTACTTCTAGTCCTTGCCAAAGGGTTGGCAATAAGGATGGTTTCCAAGTCATACTCCAAATAGGCCGGGTTTGGGGGTATTCAGTAAAATGCACAGGTCCAAAGGGGGCTCCTGGGGGACAGTATAATGCCTGGGGCAATTTGGCAGATTGGTCTTGGGAGGGGGTGGCAGCCTGGTAGTCTACTTGACCAGAATTAAGATGGAAGATCACTAAGACTAGATAGGGTAAGATTTGTTCAAACCAAAGGTTTATAAAACTTTATTATCAAAACTGATGATGTGGTCTTCACCATACCACCAGGGCTTTTATACCATGGGACTTTGCTTCTTTGATTTTTGCAGGGTTCAGGTTTGCAGAAAAGGCACTGGCAGAGCATGAATCTTGGCTTAGAGTCTCAAGGGCGGGAGATCCAGGCAGTGCCTGCTCTGGTGAATAGAAGTGGCAATGCTTTGTTCCACTGCCACTGTCCACTATGTCACCTGAGTAGTTCAATTGCACTACCCTCTCTGGACGGAATGTGGGAAGTTGATGGTAGTCATTGGCGGAGTTAAAAATAGGCTTTGTTTTAACCGCCTTAAGGCAAGCTGCAACCTCTGCATAGATTCAGGTCTTTGGTGGCTCAAGGTTGGCATCAATCTGATGACCATTTGGGGAATTGTTCTTGGGAGACTGGCAGGTCTTGGAGTGACTTGTTAACTCGGGTATGCAATTCAGCAAGTGGGCGGGTTCCTGTCCACTCTGTGTGACTCAAGTAGTCTTTGTAGGATCAGGGTATGATTCCAGGGCTTCTAGCGTTAATTCCAAAGCTCCAGTATTGGCTCTTGACAGATTGGCAGTAGGTCCTTCCCCAACCTCTGTTAGCCAGGTTACATTTCCTTTGTCAGTATGGGTCTTCATTGGCACCAGTTCAGCAGCAGACTGACAACTATTCAGGGAATTCTCCATAGTAGGCCAGCAGGTTGCAGAGTAATTTACTAATTTGAGCCTGTGACTCAATGGATTGGCGGGTCCTGGACTGTTCTAGAGGGTCCAATCCTCCTTCTGGGAGCTGGGGCTCAACTCTTGGGTTTTCAATACAAGTATTGAAATGTCATTCATGACAATACAGTAAACACGTCCTATGCGCAGATGGGGACCCTGAATGACCCATGCTCATCATAGGGAATCTCCAAGAAGGGTTCTCACTTATCATCCCAATGGACATTCAAGAGAAGGTCCTTAAAAAAACATCTGTTCAAAAATGTATATGGCACTCTGCAACAAATACTTCCAAATGTGACACCATACCTTATGTCCTGTTAACGCAAAAGATTGACAAAATCCTCCAATATCACAGAGACCTGGGACACACCTGTGACAGTCCACATGTTTGGTGGTTTGCAGGCAGGGTTAATGTTGACCAAGCAAAATTTTGGTTGTTTGTTGCAGGTAGATGCCTAGTAGGTAATGATGGCTACTAGGGACGGTAAGGCCTTGCTAGCAGGTGTAAAGACTACTAGAGGAAGATGTTGCCTCCACTCAGCAGAAGATATTGACTGCTGTGGGCTAGAGTTCTTCACCTAGCAGGGAACTTGGCTGCAAAAGGGTGAAGAATGAGATAGCTAGCAGGGAACTTTGTCTGTTTGAAGTGGAGAAGGTTTTGGACCCCTGGCAGGTAATGTGGGCTGCCAGGGAGGGGAAGAGCTCTGAGGGCTCTACGTACCCTGATACGCTTACAGAAAGTCTGTGAGCAAGTATCCTAACTAACAGGCTGGTAGGGTGTCCTTGTTTATGCCCCTATGTGTAGAGTGAAGTGATAAGCTGCATGATTCAAGGACAAACAATGAGGGTATAAAAGACAAATTGTGAGTTGCTTGAGCAACAGGATATCAATTCTTGAGGACAGCGTCAACATTTTGGAGCCAGCGTTAGTGTAGCAAAAGATGGTCACTGAAATTGTTGCAATCAGAATGATTTGTAGGGGCAAATTAGAAGAGGAATCCAGAGGTATCAGCGTGTAGAGAGCAGGCCATGATGCAGACATGGAGTTGATGGCAACCTTGACTACAACAGAGACTAGTTTCTCCAAGACAGGGGCAAACAGCCCCAGATGAGCAAACATTTTTGAGAAGACTTCTTTTATTTAAGTGATAATAAGCTATCTAGAAACAAGTTTCTAGAGGGAAAATGAGGAAGTCTTAAGGGAGTTCAGGATGGGGCAGGAGGGTATTCTGCGGCTTCTGATTGGCTGATAAGAATATTTTCAGCAGATGGGGGTCCTGCCTTGGAATTCAATTTAGTGACGTCATAATTTGGAAAATTTCAGCGACCAGCAGGTCAAGCACTGCCATCCTCAAATAGCATATAAGGTGTAATTTTCTTGTCATAATTATTTGGGGAAAAATAAGGCAGGTCCAGATTTTCAAGGGCTATCTGGGCAACCCCAGCTTTGACCCATTTTTTGTCTATGACAGCATTTAAGTCATCAATTTTTTTCAGGGGTATGGCTGCAGTTCTTTGCTGATTTTGGGTTTTGTGAGGGCGCACTATCCCTTTCATTTGATTTTCTACCGTAACACTATGGGAGCTTTTGGGGAGAACCCAGAGTGAGCATTGGAGGGTATAGATTTTCTTGGAGGTGTCATCAAGGTGGTTTGCTTGGGGAAGTAAGCTGCAGAACTTGGTGTGATCAGGCCTCTGGGAAGTTGAGCTGATTACTCTGCAACTGAAAGCCCAGACTTAATCACCTGGGTGAGTAAAGACAACTGCATAGACTTTATTGATATATGGTTAGATGGCCTAAGTAATTGCCACTTGCAAGGGCCCAGTCAAACGCCAGTTCAATGTAGACTCATGCCTGGGTCTACAGGTTCTGGTAATGGGGACTGAGATAAAGAACTGAGGTGGTTCACAGAATCTGCAAAGAAGACTAGTGAGAGGAACTGTTTGATTACAGAGAAGGCTAGTTGAAGGACTGTTGGTTCATATTGAAGTTTGGAACCAAAATGGTTCATTGTGCAGGTGGAACTAAGATGATTCCTAGTGAGGATAAGTGGAAGGGCTCAAAGATCATGATGAAGAAGTAGCTGGTCATGATAAAGGAGTAGCCAGAGGACTGATAGGCTGTTTAAAGACTGAAAAGGAGCTTTTCTTTGAACTAAGATGTACTGTTTTTTGGTTAAGATGAAGAGCTGGAAGATGTGGTTTAAGAGCTGGCTGAAGAACCCAAAGATTATGGTGAAGAACTAGTGGTCTGGAGAAATGAGCTAAGATTTTGCTGAATTGATTTGCCAAAGTGGGAAAATGTAGAATGTTTTGCCTTGGTTTAGTAGTAAAATCAAGAAAGAATGTGGATAGAAGTGTGGGTAAGATATTTATTAAGTTCCTAGGATAGATGAAGGTATGTTGCTATGAGAGCTGGATACAAAGTTGTTTTGGTGGGATGTTTTCATTGGATTTTACTATATTTGTAAATATATGGAAAAACGTTGAAGAGGTTCAAAAAGAACAATTCAAATAGTATTCTACTATTTAAATTGGTTCAGGTTGAATGCAGGAAAGACTGGTGCTGGAATAATGGACCAGTTAACACTTTGGTGCGCAAAGAGTTGCTGATTTGAGCGGTTTGAGCAATGGAAATTGATTTCTTAGTTGGATCCCAGTGGAACTTCAGAAATGGTCTATTTCTGCGCTCTGCATTCATTGGTTGAGTTCTGGCAGGTTTACTGATGAAAGTGATTGGTTGGAAGCCAAAATCTTAAAGTATAAGCAAGAAAATAACAAATTAATACTTTAAGCTTCTGTAAAAAGTAAGTATGTAAGCTTAAGTTATTATAGGAAAAAGTGGGCGGCAATGGTTTAAGCTTCTGAAGAAAGCCATTTAAAGGCGGAACCGTTGGGAAAAAGACACTATAAGAAGGTGGCTGGCTGGAAAGTTACAGGGTCTTTTTCTGGGTCTTTGACAGGGTCTTTCTGAGGTCTTTTGAGTTTCTGATGAGAGGTTTTTTGGAAGCCTTTTGATCACCAGCAGGAGCTTGGTTGTACTTATAAAAGTGGAATAACAAGGCCACTTGAGCTATAAAGAGAGCTGAAGCCCAAGATAACGGAGCAGGAGCCCAAAAATAAGAAGCTGGATCCTAAGCGCGGTGCCGGAGTCCAAGTTTAAGGTGCATGAGTCCAAGACCAGGTACAAGTAGTCCAAGATATTGTTGGAGGGCTCCAATTATTGGCAAATACATATTGTTTCTTTGACCCCCTGGGCCATATACCAGAAGGTTTCTAAGGGGATCTTCCTTCTGAGAGTGAATAAAAGTCCATTTTGACCCCTATACATATTTCTGAGATACATTTTCCCTTACTAGAGAATGACAATCCCTTCAAGCTGGTCCCTGGCTACAATCCAGGACACACTTTGGGGACTGGTGGACAGGAACCCTACAACACCTGTAGCAGAAACTTGCACAAATATCTCAAGACACCCTACTGGTGCCAAACATGGTAGATGATATCAGAGAGATACTGGAACAATGTGAAGTCTGTGAGAAGTACGCCCAAACCAAGGAACCACCCAGTCAGTAGTACCAATATCCATCACACAACCCTTCAAAGTATGTTTATTGGATATTTTGGTCCCAATGCCTGGTGAAAACAAGGGAAATAAGTACATCATAACAGCTATCAACTATTCAACCAGGTGGCCTGTGGAAGAAGCCACAAAAGAACACAAAGGCTATGATGTGAGGCAAATTATTGGGAAAGAAATCATAGCCAAGTTTGGGAAACCTGACCTTCTGATCACAGATGGAGGCACCAAACTTAAGGCCATTGACACCAACACCTACCTTGCCAAAAACAGAATAAAACACATCACAGCCAGCCTGTATCATCCTCAAGCAAATGAACAAGTAGAACAACTAAACAGCTTGCTTGTAGAAGCCCTCAGTAAGTTATCTGCTAACAATCCAAGGCCTGGGTCAATATGCTGCCAGCAGTACTCATGATCTGCAGAACACAAGTTAACTGTAATATGGGAAAAAGCCCATATGAACTTGTTTATAGACAAAAGCCCGCTATTTTTAGTACAACTGCAGGACCATAATTACCTCTGCCCAAAAAGGTGCCAGACAACAGTGATCTCAATCTACAGCGTGCTAGAAGAGACCAGGAAGACATGGAACAAAAAAGAGTCAAGAGAGAAGCAATACCACTACAGCAATAAAGATTCCAAGTTGGGGACAAAATCTGGGTTGTCAACCACATTCAGCACAAGTTGGAACCAGGGTTACGTGGGCCAGGCATGGTCATGGAAGTTAAGCCCAACAATACCTACCTTATCAAAGGAATTGGAGCCCAAACTGAACTAAAGTGTATGCACCACAACCAACTCCCCCTGTGTAAAGCAAGAACAGCCCAACAAAATTCCAGACTCCCTGTTCCCAGCGCCAAACTAGATCAATATCAAGCCTGCGTCCCCAACGCTCTAAAGAAAATTCCCAAGGCTCCTCCTGTCACAGTAAGTTCCATAATGCTGGGGATTATTTGGCTGAGTAGGAAAGCTCGGAAAGCCGGGAAACCTTTAACAAAGCTGACTAATTTAACAGACTTGAATCAAACATTTGATTGTAAATAGGTTACGGCTGCTCCAGTTTGCTGGCCAAATCCAATTCCCCTTGTAGGTTGACGTTGATAAATCAATGTAACTTAAGGGTCACAAGAATGAACTTATTAATCAGCGTGGTCATCAGAAAATGGTCACCCAAGGGTTTTTTGCAACCTGAATCAGATACTCACTTGACAATGTGAAAGGAATAGGAGCCCAGGATCCAGATGGTATTGCTTAGTCATTTTTGATATATATTGAATAATTTTCACTGTTTCAACTCTAAGAGTTGAGTTCTCCCAAAATTTACTCAATAAAAATCACATGTCCCTTGGTCTAACTTTAATTTTAAAAAATGCATCCTGTAGTTGGATTGTTACGCTACATCCCCTAAAATCTGATTCTCAGCCGGATCATCACTGGAAGATGGGGCCCTGCCTTGGCACTTTGCTGTCAACTCCGCATAATGTTCATTCCATGCCAGCCAATCTCAGAGTTGTTCCACCTGTCTTTGAAACTGAAAATCTGGTTGTATCTCAATGTCCTGAATTTTATTCTGAAGACACTCTGATGCTCTCACAGGCTATTTATCTTGGGCTACTTTGGTTAGGATTAATTATTTTACTTAATACTAGTATCTCAATTGGAAATTTTACAAAATGGTATCTGAAGCTGTTTTGGTGGTTAATTATTAATTCCATGTGGATTTGGGTAGTGATTCCTAACCCCATGGAGACTGCTTCTTACTATCCAACCATTTCTGTCACATTACTCAACTCTTCTATCTCTGAGTTTTTGGAAGCAGTTTGTCACAAATTGGTGTTTCTTTTCTCCTGTTCCATCAAAGATATCTGTGTTTAACATGTTCATCTGTATCAGCTCCTTATTGTGTTTTTCAGTTTGGACTGCTTTTAAACTTTTGGTTTCCATCTCCGGTTGCAGTTGTTGAGACTGGATCTTCTGTTTCCTATTTCTGCTGTGCTATGTCATTTTGGTGTCCAGATTATTTTCCTGCTTCATCTTCTGATGAAATTTTGCGTGAAGTTTTGTCAGCTTTATAATTTTATTCCAGTTCAAGCCTTAGTCACAGATCCCAAGTTTACCATGTTATGCCAAAGGTTTTTTAGGATGCTTGTGAATGGTTGTTGTCTGTGGTGGAGCGCAATCCACGTGTTTTAACTGAAAGTGGATCTCTGTACCCTTTGTTAAAAAAATTGTGTGTATCTATTGAGGAGCTCAAAGTATATTATAATTTGTATACCTTCCAACAGGGTACTACTCCGTTATTGGTATTCCTTCCTCAGTTTCTGGCCTACTGTTGTACAATCAATGTTCCCAAGGTGAATAAACTCTCAGCGTTGTGGTTAGCAGTTGCCCAGACTGCCCAGGATTTGGCAGTTTGGGATTCCCTGTTAACCACAACTGAGGCCCTGGTAAGCTAAATTATTTCTTTGGTCTCAAATCTGTTGACTTCTATGCAAGGTTCAATGGAGATCAAAGCCATACCTGCTGTGCGCTCTTGGTTTTCTGTGACTTGTTCTGCGGTGGCGTCCTCTAGCCAGAGTCAAGACCATGCTCCATGTGGTTCTTCTCAGGCGCAATTGGCAATTTTGAAAAAACCTGTCAAGGTGAAGGAAGTGCCAGTAGTGTCTGCCCCTGAGAGTTCATTGGCTATGCTTCAGCATGTTGTGCCTGAAAAGCCTTTGGCAGTTAAATCCAAAGAGTTTTTCATTGTTCCAATCAATTGTGATCATCCTGTCCTTCCTGCTGCTGTCCAAGAAATGATTGAGCAATATTTTCAGGAGCACCCCGCCTTCTTAGCTGCTGTCTGTACCACTGATGAGAAGCAAGACCCTGCTGAGGTTGCATTGTTTGAAGCAAATAAATCTACTTTTGATTACTTCTTGTTTTATGTTAGCATTGACATTGGTCAAACTATCTATCAGCTGGCCATTCTGTTGAATACAGGTGCTTCCAAGAACTTTATGAGTGTTGAGACCACAGACTTGCTGCAACCCAGGTATCACCCTGGAATGCTTGTTAGGGGTGGAAACTTTTGACAGTTTCCCTCTTTCCAGCTTAAGAAGCTGGTGACGTTTGTAGTTGTGGGTCAGTATTTTACTACAAGGTTCTCTATTTGCTCTACCCTTATGTATCCTATTATTTTGGGAGTGGGCTGGTGGCAAGACCATAATGTATCAACCTTGCTGAAAGAAAATGAGCTGCAAGTGGAACACTCTTTGGGCATATCTATCTGTATTCCGTTATTAGGTACGTCTGAATTAGAGCAGTCTTCTCAGACCATTCAATTAGTTCCTGTTATTGCCCCTGCAAGTTCAGATTTACCAGCATGCCTTCACCCCTGGTCCGCGGCATTTGACACTACTAGGGGTAAGGTCTTTCCAAAGCACACTCAGTTTGACTTTGAATTTAAAGTTACTGTTGATCTGATTTGTATTGTGTCTCCTATTTACCCTTTAACCTTGAAGGAAGACACATGTTTAGAGGAGTGGACCCAAGACATGTTGGCAAAGGGATACATTTTCAAGAAGGCTTTGTTGATCTGCTCCCCATTGTTGTTTGTTCAAAAGTCTGATGGGTCTCTTTGTCCTTGTGTTGACTATGGGAATTTGAATAACATTACAATTCCTGATCCCTATTTTTTACCTCTCAAAGCTCAGATTTCTTGGTGCGTTGAGAAGGCAAATGTATTCTCAAAACTTGATCTGTTGAATGGATTCAATCAAATCAGGATTGTGGAAGGAATGTAATGGTTAACAGCATTTAGAACCAAGAAGGGCATCTTCCAGTTATGTGTAATGCCTTTTGGATTGAAGAATGCTCTGGCTTGTTTTCAGCAGTTAATTGATTCAGTCTTGGGGGATCTCCTAGGAGTATGTGCCATTGTGTATATAGACAGCCTCTTGGTATTCTCTCTGGATGAGGAGTTGCATAAGGCCCACCTGTTGGCAGTTGTAGAGTGCATTCTCCAGGCCAACTTGATCATTAAAAGGATTCAGTGTGAATTTTTTAAGCGTAAGATTACCTTTCTGGGTAATATTATCTTTGAGGATGGCCACACCATTGCCCCTGACAAGGAAGCAGCGGTTTGAGAGTAGGCTATTCCTATAATGGTATCCCAACTCCAAAGTTTCTTGGGAACATGTACATTTTTGAAGAAATTTACACCACACTTGTCTGAAGTGACTTGTCAGGGCCCAAGGGCTCCCAACTCTGATCCATTTAAACTATAGTCTAAGAGAAGTCCTTTATTTATTATTCAAACCAAGAATGATCAAAATGGGTAAAAGGGAAACTAGGTTATTTTTATACCATTTACATTGGTCTTTGAGATTCTTCCTGAAGGTCCTTGTCTCTCTATCTGGGGGTCATGCTAAAAGTTTGAAACATCAGCTGACTAATTCTAGTCATATTCTTTTGGCCAGATTTGAACTTCACAGTTTGCCTCAGTTGTTCATCTAAAAATACTTTGGATGAATTTTCCTCATCTGGGGCTTTCATTTGAGCATAAGAACGTCCAAAACTGATCACTGGAAGCTGAGATATGGTTGGATTTGTCCGCTTACTAATTGTTGCTTGTCTTGATTTGAAATCCAATCTTGCAACCATTTTGGGACATGCTGACAGGGTCTTCAAACTCGGCTCTTTAAATTGCCATAACTTTTGATCTAGGGTACCTAGAGAGATCATCAAGGTAGCTTTCTGAGTGCAAGAAGTATCTTTATTGATACATGCTTTTAAAACGCAATTTTACAAAGATACTATGTCATGGCGGGCCATGACATGACTGCCCCCTTACATTTGGCTAGCAGAAAGACGACTTTGGTCTGGACACCTGAGTGCACAAACGTGTTCACAGAAGTCAAGGCTCTTTTGTTGTCCTCCCCAGTGCTAAGACATGTGTATCCTGAGCTGTATTTTGTGATTTAAACGGACGCTTTGAAATATGCTGTAGCTGGTGTGTTATTACAAACCACTGACAATGGGGTTGAGAGACCTGTATGGTATTTTTCCCGGAAGATGGAGGCTTGGAACACAATTACATGATTTACAAAAAGGAACTGTTGGCAGTTGTGGAATTGCTAAGGCATTGGCATCACCATTTCATGTCAGTGTGTCATTCATTTATAGTAAGAACCAACCATAAAGCTCTTCTGTATTATCAACAACCCAGAGTTTTGTCAGGTTGCCAATCCAGATGGCATGGTGACTTGACAAGATACAAGTTCTGCTACAAGTTCATTAAGAGTACAGATAATCACCTGGAGGATGCATTGAGTAGAAATCCTTCTCATCTCTCAGACGCTGGTATGAATATTGAGTTTGCTACACACACAATGATTCCAGACAAGGCTGTGGTTCCTTTTGTCTTACCTCCGTTGGCTACACTTGCTACCATGTCCTTAACCAAGGGCGCAGACTTAGACCTATATTCCAAAGTCAAGTTTTTGCAGCCTCTGTCCAAAGATTATGATAGGTTACTGGATTTAGCATGTGGACATCCGGTTGGCCAGCTGCAGGGTTATCACAAGATAGGGCCAATTCTATATCATCAAGGTTGCTTATGGGTCCCAGAGGGAACTATTCAGGATGAAATTATGGAGGACAATCACACCTGCCCCACAGCAGGCCACCCAAGGAAGAACAAAACAGTGGAGTTAATTTGCTGACAGTTTTCTTGGAAAGGTTTGACAGTGCAGGTGGTGGCTTACATTTGAGACTGTCTGGTATGTGTTTGATCCAAGGCAAGCAGGAACAAGACTACTGGTTTGTTGTTTTGCTGTAGCCAGATGCAGGACCATGGATGTTGGTGGCGGTGGACTTTATCAGAGAACTCCTGAATTCCAACGGGTTTAATGCAATCATGATGGTGGTTGATTGCTTCAAAAAAAATGGCACACTTTTTCCCCCTTCTCAACCACAATTACTTCAGTGGAAACAGCTTGGGTGTTTGTGAACAGAATCTTCTCTCTACATGGCATCCCAATGGAGATTGTAAGTGACTGTGGTCCTCAATTTATTGCTGAGTTCTGGGAAGCTTTTACTGGAATCCTTGGTATCAAATTGTGCCGCTCTACTGCTTTTCACCCCCAATATGATGGAAAAATGGAGAGGGTAAACCAAAGTTTGGAGATCTACCTATGCTGCTACACAAATTCAAGACAATATGACTGGTGTGATAACCTACCCATGGCAGAGTTCACATATAATAACGCTCCGCACACATCAACTCAGGTTTTGCCATTCTATGCCAATGTAGGTTATAATCTTTTATTCAACATGGGTCCTTGCTTAGTTAGCAATTTGAAGCTACAACTGATCAAGCTTCTGCATTAAAGCAGGCCCATCAGGAGCTCTAGGTTACTCTTGCCGCCGCCGTGACAACTTACAAGGAATACACAGATTGCAAGTGCAAGGAAGGTCCAACCTACAGGCCAGGTGATCTAGTCATGGTTGATGCTCACAATATGAAACTGAAGGTCTCCTGTCACAAATTAGGGCCCAAGCAAGTTGGTCCCTTCAAGGTTGAACGTCAAATTGGTTCCTCTGCATATTGGCTAGATTTACCCCCAGCTTTCAAGATTTTATACACCTTCCATGAATGCCTTCTTGCTCCTTTTAAGGGTACTGAGATTCCTTCTTTTCAACCCGTTCTGGTGGAAGGAGAACCTGAGTATGAGTTGAATTGCATTTTGGCTTCTCATAATAATTGACACTGTCTAGAGTATTTGGTGTCATGGAAGGGTTATTTGGATTCCAAAACTCATGGGTTCCCCACTATGATTGTTCTGATTCCCCAGACCTGATTCAAGAGTTCTATGAGCGCCATTCTACTGCTGTTGGCCACCCCAAGCTTACCTTAGCTGCAATGAAACTCCCGCTTGCCCACAAGAGTTTCTCCTTATTCCATCTCCCAGATGGTGGTATTGTGCCCAGGGCTAAAGCAGAGGGTAATGTCACGGTAGGTTCCATCATGCCAGGAATTATCCAGCCAAGTAGAAAGGCTTGAAAAGCGAGCAAACCTTTAACAAAATTGACCAAATTAATGGATTTAAATCAAACAGTCAATTAAAAATGGGTTACAGCTACTCCAGATTGCCGGTCAAATTCAATTCCCCCCTGTAAGTTGAGGTTAATAAATCAACGTAACTTAAGGGTCACCAGATATGAACTTATTAATCAGCATGGTCATCAGAAATTGGTCACCCAAGGGTTTTTTGCAACCTGAATCAGATACTCACTTGACAATGTGAAAAGAATATGATCCCAGGATCCAGGTGGTATTGCTTAGTTAATTTTTGATATATATTGAATAATTTTCACTGTTTCAACTCTAAGAGTTGAGTCCTCTCAAAATTTTAATCAATAAAAAACCAAATATCCCTTGGTCTAATTTACTTTTAAAAATGCACCCTGTAGTTGGATTTTATGCTACATTTCCTACAATCTTATTCTAAGCCAGATCATTACTGGAAGATGGAGCCCTGCAGTTGGAACTTTGTTGTTGTCACCTCCCAATGTTAATTCAATGCCTGCCAATCTTGGAGTGGTCCCCCCTGTCTTTGAAAATGAAAATTGTGCTGCATCTCAATGTCCTGAATTTTATTCTGAAGATTCTCTGATTATTTCTCAGGCTATTTATCTTGTGTACTTTGGTTAGGATTAATTATTTTACTTAATCCTAGTATCTCATTTGGAAATTTTACAAAACAGTATTTAAAGCTGTGTTGGTGGTTAATCATTAACTCTATGTGAATTTGGATGATAATTACCCACCACCCGGAGACAGCTTCTTACTATCCCGTAATTTCCGTCACACACTCCACTGGGGGAGAGGAAACTAATGGTTCAGTTACTGACCAAAGTTTCTATAACTCAGCTTCTGATGAAGAGCCTAATAAGAAGCGCCGCCACACCAAGAAGTCCCTAAAAAAGGATAAGTCTCCAAAACATGAGGAGCACCACAACAAGCCCCCTTCTGCTTCCCCCCACTGAACTCCCCTCCTTCCAGTTCATCTGGGGATGATTCAAAGCCCCACCCTGATTACTTCCCTGGCTTCTGCCATGCTCCTGCTGGCCTCTGGGACCCTCTTGTGGCCCACAATATCTGCAATATTGATAGTAAGTTCATGTTTCCTTTCACTTTGCCAAAATTCTTCCCCATAATGAGTGTAAAGGGTGGGCTGTCCATGGCGGCCAATGGTTATATTTCCTCTTGTAACAACGCCAACTGGGGCTTCAAGAGCTGGCATTGCATTTGTGAGGACCACTCCTGCCCACTGCAGCTCAACACTTAGCGCTGGGACTTAGTCCAAACTATTAAGGGTGAGAACACTTGCACAATGCCCAATAAAACCATAGTGGGTATCCTGAAATGATACCTTGTGCAGATCATGCCCACCTCCAAGGACCTTTCCCCCACCCAGCTGGCCATGCTTGCCTGTAAGCACCTCTCCCCCATCAATATAAAAATGGTGCCAGCCCACACCCAGTTGGTTAAGTTTGTTAGTGATAGGCACCAAGCCTCAAACCACCTGGCCAAGAGTGCCACCACAATTGAAGACCTGGTCCTTTCTGATGCCCTCAAGAAAACCAAGGATGAAGAGATGTTCTTGCTCCATGAAAATGGCTAGGAAGTGGAGGATAGGATCATTGCCTACACCACAACCCAAAACCTGGAGCAGCTCAAAACTGCTACCACCTGGCTGTGTAAAAGCACATTTGCAACCTGCCCAATCCTTTTCAAGTAGCTTTGGGTCCTGCACAGGCAATTTGATGCCCAGGTTATCCCCCTTGTTTTCTTTCTCCTGCCTGGTGCCAAGACAGAGGTCTATGCCAGAGCATTTAAAATTGTCCAGGATGCTTTGAGCTCCCTTCCCACTAATCAGCTTCCCTCTCCCACCCACACCACAAGGGCCAATTCCTCCTCTGCTGAGAAGGATGAGTCCACCCTAGCTGCAGAGCAGCTAACTCATGTACACTCACTTGGGCCAAAGGTGATCATTATGGATTTTGAGCAAGCTCAGTTAAGAGCCTTTGAGGCCATGTTCAATGAAGAAGTACAGGGCTTCTTCTTCTATTTTAGGCAGGCCCTCATCAAGAATCTCAAGAGCAAGAAGGAGCTTTTTGAGAAGTATCTTAATGATGGTAAAGGGAAGTGCTGCTTTGCCATCACCCAGTTTGCTACCTTGGCTTTTGTGTGGCTGGAGCATACTGGGATTGGCTTTGAGGCCCTCCTGAATTATGCTTACATCAAGAAGCACTCCAACATCTTCAAGGGCTACCTTGATTACTTTGAGAGGCAGTGGGTAGGAAAGAAGATGACTGCCTGGAGAGGAAAGAGCGGGGCCACAGCGCCATGGAACTGCCAGAGCGCCTGCCTCAAGGGGGAGATGAAGACCAAATCCAGCCTGGAAGTGTGTCACAAGCACCTGAAGGTGAAGTTTGGGTCAAACCCCAAGTACAAAAAATTCTTCCAGAAGCTGCAGGAAGAGCAGGCCCAGACTGTTTCCAAGTTTTGCAACCTGGCCAACCGGGTGGCCCCCAAGAAGAGAAAGAGTAAGGACTAGTACTACCAGGATGATGTCCAGAAGGTGGTCAAGAAGAAGTACAAGGTAGCAGAGATCAAGAAGCACCTAGAAGGGCAACAGCGCCCATGTTGACATTAAAAATGTTGACAGTGGCCATGTTGACACTTTTAATATTGACACTATAGTAAAGTGACGACCCGGTTTTACTTAATATTGTTTCCTGTATGTTGACACTTTTTAATTTTCAAAACACTTTACCCTGAACATTCTTAATATAAAAAATATTTTAAAATACATTATTATACTAAAATGACCTCAGAGAGTTCAAGAATGCAATAAAAAATCACTATAAGCAATATAATAAGGAGATATAAGCAACTATTTTTCAGTTTACTATGTAAATTACACTCTTTATTATAAAATTATTTTTTATTCCCATAAAAATTAAAATTCCAATGAACCAAAAATAAAAATATTTTTATATGTCAAAATAACTACAAAATATAAGAAAGTTCAAATTCAAATTTATTATACTTCATATAAGCATAACTGAAAAATCTCATGCCTTAAAGATAAATTAACAAAAGATAAGATATTTCTTAGAAAACCACATTAAAACTGTATCTGAAACTTACCATTTATACCTAAAAAAATCAGTACTATATAAATAAATTAATAAAATATAAAAATCCAAAAGTAAAAACAATCCAAGCAAAGCAAAGTTTATAGGCTAATTAAACCCACCAGCAAGAGCAGTGGTAACGTCCTCAAGGTACTTCTTAATCTCCGCCACCTTGTACTTTTTCTTTACCACCTTATGAAAGTCCTCCTGGTAGTCCTGCTCCTTAGACTTTTGCTTCTTGGGGGCCACCTGGTTGTCCAGGTCCCAAAACTTAGAGACATTCCAGGCCTGATTTTCCTGCAGCTTGAGGAAGAACTTGTTGAACTTGGGGTTGGCCCCAAACTTCACCTTCAGGTGCTTGTGCCAAACCTTACAGCTAGAGGTGGTCTTCATCTCCCCCTTGATGCAGGCGCCCTGGAAATTCCAAGGGGCAGTGTCCCTGCTCTTACCTCTCTAGGCAGTCACCTTCTTTCCTACCCACTGCCTCTCAAAGTAATCAAGGTAGCCCTTGAAGATGTTGGAGTGCTTCTTGATGTAAGCATCATCCAGGAGGGCCTCAAAGCTAATCCCAGTATGCTCTGGGTGCAAAAAATCCAAGGCAGCAAACTGAGTCAAGGCAAAGCAGCACTTCCCCTTACCATTATTAAGATACTTCTTGAAAAGGTCCTTCTTGCTCTTGAGATTCTTGATGAGGGCCTGCATAAAATGAAAGAAGCAGCCCTGGACTTCTCCATTGAAGGTGGCCTCAAAGGCTCTGAACTGAGCTTGCTCTAAGTATATTATGACAACCTTGGGCCCAAGTGAGCGTGCATGAGCTAGCTGCTCAGTGGCTAGGGTTGACTCATCCTTCTCAGCAGAGGAGGAATTTGCCCTTGTGGCGTGAGTGGGAGGGGGGAGCTGGTTGGTGGGAAGAGAGCTCAAAGCATCCCGGACAATCTTGAAGGCTCTGGCATAAACCTCTGTCTTGGCCAGGAAGGAGAAAGAAAACAAGGAGGATAACCTGGGCATCAAATTACCCGTGCAGGACCCAAAGCTACTTGAAAAGGATTGGGCAGGTTGCAAATGTGCTTTTATACAGCCAGGTGGTAGAAGTTTTGAGCTGCTCCAGGTTTTGGGTTGTGGTGTAGGCAATGATCCTATCCTCCACTTCCTGGCCATTTTCATGGAGCAAGAACATCTCTTCATCCTTGGTTTTCTTGAGGGCATCAGAAAGGACCAGGTCTTCAATTGTGGTGGCACTCTTGGCCAGGGGGTTTGAGGCTTGGTGCCTATCACTAACAAACTTAACCAACTGGGTGTGGGCTGGCACCCTCTTTATATTGATGGGGGAGAGGTGCTTACAGGCAAGCACAGCCAGCTGGGTGGCGGGAAGATCTTTGGAGGTGGGCATCACCTCCAAAGATACCACTTGAGGAGGCAGACAATGGTGATATTTGGCATGATGCAGGTATTCTTGCCTTTTATGGTTTGGACCAAGTCCCAGCGCTCAGTGTTGAGCTGCACTGGGCAGGAGCAGTCCTTGTAGGTGTAATGGCGGCTCTTGAAGCCCTGGTTGGCATTGTTGCAAGAGAAAATATACCCATTGGCCACCATGGCCAGCCCACCCTTTACGCTCATGATTGGGAAGTATTTGGGCAAGGAAGAGGGAACCTTAAATTTGCCATCAATGTTGCAGATGTTGTGAGTCAACAGAGGATCCCAGGGGCCAGAAGGAGCATGATGGAAGCCAGGGAAGTAATTGGGGCAGGGCTTTGAATCATCCCCAGATGAGCTTGAAGGGGGGAGTTTGGTGGGGGTGGGGAAGAAGAAGGGGGCTTGTTGTGGTGCTCCTCATGTGCAGGAGACTTATCTTTGGGAGGGGACTTTTTGCCTTGCTGCTTCTTCTTGGTTGGCTCCTTGTCAGAAGCCAAGTTGTAGAAACTGTGCTCTGTAAGAGAGCCATCAGTTTCCTCTCCCCCAGTGGAGTGAGCAGGGCTCTTCTCAGGAGAGGGCTCAGGGGAGGGCTTTAGTGAGGGCTTTGGGGATGGTTTGGGGGTGGCCTTCTTTGATGAGACAGGCTTCTTTTTGGTGGGTTTGGTTGGCTTTGAAGGACGCTTGGTTCCTTTGGGCTGTTTGGAAGTGTTTTTGTCCGTAAATAATAAGCAAAATGGTTTAAAATAAAGCAATGTATGTAAAAAAACAAAATAACTTAAAAACATAATATATAAAAAGTAAATATTAGATGGTTTTTATTGGCATATAAAAGATAAAAAATACTTGCATAGTTTTTATTTTATTAAAGTTATAAATAAAAAATTAAAAGTTAAGAGAAATATGAAAAAGTATTATATTTAGATATAGATTTTATTTTAAAAATTAGAAAATATGAAAGAGAAAAATTAAAAATGCAACATATTAAAAAATGAGAAGTTTTTATTATTTAAAACATAAAGTTTTATATGTGAGAACTGAAAAGTGTTGACATTGTATGTTACAAAAGTAACAGTTTTGAGGCCCTGGGCGGGAATTGAACCCGCTCCTAGCCACCAGGTGGGGCTAGCAAGCGGGGGAGATTCACCTGCACCTGGATTTTGCTTTTTAAAGCAAATCCAGGTGCAGGAACCATTCCCGCCCTGGTGGTAGCTGAGGGGCCCGCTTTGGGCCCCAAAAGCTACGCCCAAGCTTTGATGGGTTTGGCTGGGCCTGGGCAGGCTGTTTTTAGCTGCCCAGTAAACCCAGATCAAGCCCACTCTCCATTAAGTAATTTGGGGTCCCCAATTGGGGACCCCTTTTTTAATCAAGTTTTTTGGGCTCAAGAGAGCCTGTCAAGCCAGTCCAAAAATTGTGATCAACTTGGAAAAACCTCCAAAACCCCAGAAGCCAAACCTGCCAAAATCAATGACCAGCCAAGCCAAGATTGACCATCAAAAAGCCAAACAACTGTTTCTGAAAACCCCAAAAATAACCATGAAGCTGCTAACCAAACAGCAGAACCTGAGATGCCAAGCCTGGCCACACAGATAGCATCAGAAGAATACCCAGAGGCACCTGCATGTGAGTAAATATATAAATTAGAAGCACTTGAAAAAGTTCTGTATTGTCATTGTTACCAAATAAAGTTGTTATGAACCTTTGGTTCACTGATCTGTTTCCATACCTATTTTTGATACTCTTTCATCTGCATACACCCAAGTGTCAGTACCCATTCACTGGGATAGATAGTCAGACTTCAGTTGACAAAACCAAAGCCTTTGACTACTACTGTCCACCCAACGCTCCATTTGGCCCTGTGAATTTCACCAAGTATCCCACCAATCCTGACCACAAACCCTGGACATTGGAAGACTTGCAGTAATACATCCGCCTGAACACACCCAAGGAATCCTACCAAATTTGTCTGTGACAGCAAAGCAATCACCATCTACCCTTTGATCTTCAACGGGAAGTACAACAATCCTGCTGCCTACTTGGTCCCCATGAAACCGCCCCTGACACCCAAACCAACCATCTCAACCCCCCCCCACTTCTGATGTCACTGGCCAGAGTAGTCAATTCCTGGGAGTGCTTTACCTTGCGCTCACAGGATTAATTGACTCTGCTTGCCAGAGGCTGGACCTTGGGCTGTGGCTGGGAAGGCCCTTTCCTACCTGGTAAAGTTAAGTCCCATCATCTGGTGGTCCATGCCAGTACCTGCTTTGACTCCTCCCTCACCTGCTGGAGCTCCACGGTACTCCTGGTATCCTGGCATTATGAGTGACAATTAGTAAAATAAGATGAATTCTCACTGTCAATTACAAAAATTGTAGACATTATTTTGACAACATTGTCACTATCAACATTTTTTTAAAAATTTACTATGTTTTTTCATATTACGCTTAATTAAATTTACGTGGGCTAGCAAAAATTAACCATTTTCTGTGTATTTTTGTTCACATATAAAAATTAAAAAAAACATGAAAAAAGTAAAAAAAGTATCAAGGTTCTTTATTTCTTTATTAAAAATTATATTTGGGTAGTGGTAATATGATATTTTACCATTGTGTATATAAGAAGTTGTTAATAAGTTGTTGGTAGATAATGAAAAGGGTAAAGTGTCAACAACGTCACTTACGACATTCTTTATATGAGGTGACATATTAATCTAGGCTTAATTGCGCCACTTTAATTTGCTTACTGTAAATTCAGAACCTGAACATAAAAATGCGGGATTGTCAAATCCTTGGTCCAAATTTTGAATCGCTTTTGCAGGCAACTCAGCTGAGTGAAAAGTAAAATATTTAATAAAATCAACCATTTAATTTGACTTTTTTGGTTTATTAAAATTGGCAAATTTCAAATATCTTGAGCAGATAACTCAACTAACAAAAGACAAAACCCAACAAACAAATGCAGGATACATGAATCAGAAATGCGGGATTCTTATGTACAGTTTGAGATTTCCTGTATATCAATCAAATCATAGACATCATGTGAAAATTAATGAATCTGAAATTGTGGGATTGTCAAATCCAAGAACCAAGTTTCAAATCATAATTGCAATGAATTTGAAATAAATATAATTTATGAATGTCTCAAAAAGGATGCCAAAGGATCTAGAGTGGATTTGTGCTGATTCTTTTAAGAATCATAGGCATTCTCAAAAATCACCCTATTCCATTTTAGGTTGGCTAAAATTTAGATTGTATTATTCACAAAATTGACATATATAACAATAAAATTGAATAAAATATACATTCCTCTTCTCAAGCTTAAAATTATAATAAATTTTTTATTATGTCTTCTTTCAACAACAACCAAGTCAACAAGCTGTTCCCTGGCCTTGACAAAATTATGCAGGGTTACACTGTGTCTTCTAATAGTGAAGCCTCCCTCTATGGCCACTCCCAACCCGCAGGCCCCTCCGCAAGCACCACACAGGAGTCTGTTCTTTCCCCTGAAACTTCCAGCATGGCCCTGTTTGCCCACCATGCACAGGCAGCTGCCAACCCAAATCCCTTATCAGCAATGGCATCCAGAACCAGCCATTTTAGCCATGGGGTCACCCAGAGAGCCCAGAACCCCAAAACAGCCAATCAGATGGCATTGACTAGTTCACAAGATGACTTATCCCTCCCCCAGCCAATCAGCCTGCAAGACGCAGAAGAAAATTGATCACCCCGGAGATTGTTCTCAAAATGGTCAAAAAGCAAGGCAAGCTTATGTCCCTTGGGGAAATTGCGGTTGCAATGGGTTTTGCAAAGTCAACTGTGGTTGCAACCCTGAGAGCCCACGCCAACTGTGGCCCCCCTACCAAGAAGACCCTGACTGGTGCCCGTACCTCAACCAAAGGTGACACAGCCCATCCTCTTATGATGGCCATTATGGAACATGACCCGCGGATGCCCCTGGTCCAGGTACATCTCCAGTTGGGACTCCACAGCATCTTCACCAACAAAAGAACAGTGAATTCATGGATGCATAGAGTTGTTATTGCTGCTAGAATCTTGTCCAATCAAGTTCTCAGTGGCCCCATTTTGGTGGATACCAACCCCTAAAATTCAACAATTATTAATTTTATCAAAGGAAGGGCAATGAGGGCCTGTAATGACATAATATTCCTGCCATATGCTAAGATATCTGCAAGTATCCAAGACTTTGGAGAGAAGCGTATCCAGTCTGACCTGTACAAGCGCGGCCCAATCTTGTATTGGTTGATTGGGGTTTTATTGGCAGTTTCCCCATTGGGCGTCAATTATTACTTGGCAATATTGAACACCGCAGATGGGTATGCCTACCAGATGGAGCTCAAGGCCATGCTGGAGGAGTGGGCCACACAAAACACCATGCACACAGTTGTACTGAGTGCGGAGATGGAGCAGCGGGAATGGGCTACCCAAGAAATCAGGGCTGCAGGGCATACCTGCTGGTCCTACCCCATCAACTACGCCAACATGCATCTTGCAGATGTATGTCTTTACAATTTTGGTTCCGCCCTCAGGCGCTTGAAGCCTGCCACCTACAACAAACTATGCACCCAAATTGATAAGGGGTATGAGCTTTTCCCTTCCGCGTCTATCCAGGACTTATTTGATCTCATTATCTTATATGCAAGTGATAGTGATAAGTCCAGAAAGGACCCCTGTCTCCCCCCACGCCAGTCCATCTGTTTTTTCAAGCCAGTATATGTGACAGAAGAAGAATTTGAGCAATTAAACAAACTGCTCTTGCTGCCCCTTCCCAGTCTCAGACCCTGCCTCCCCAACCCCCCCCCATCAAGCCACCTGCCTTCCAACCCTGACTCCCAAGCCACCACCCATTCCCTCCCCACTATCTCTGATGCCGCCCCTTTCACAGGCGCAGATGAAGGCGACGTCCATTCTGCCAATGCCCTCCCCTTCCCATCCTTTGATTAGTGAATAAATCTTTTCTTTGTGACAACTTATTAAAATTGATATCTCTCTTTCAATTCATACTTAATAATATTTTCTTTTTACATTGTTAGCATTCCCCATATGTAAAGAATCTTATAAATTGATGTGGTAACATATAATTATTTCCGTGGATATTTTCATCATTTTTAATAAATTAAAGACAATAAAGATAAATATTACATTAAAATATTGCAATTAGACGTCAACTCTTGATATTTTGATATTATGTACATAACTCAATGCATTTTGTTTAATAAAATCCATTGTAAACTTGGCCTTTTTCATTGTAATTTAGTGAAATGGACTGTGTTTATATTAGAGAGCCATTAACACTTAGTAAAAATATTGATACATAGTGCATTTTACAGCCTGTATATTTACCTATTGGTAATAATTCTATAAACTTTTCAGATGGATTTTACAAGGTAATAATAATATAATGTGTTAATAAATTACTGTTTACTGTCATTAATTGGCTGATTTTCTTTGCTGTGGAAATTGTGCATTTTCTTATATTTCCAAACTAGTATCCAATTGGTTGGCTTCACATCCAATCGCACAGGCAATAGGAAAATAAGCCGCCACCCCAAGACTGGACGTGGTTGGGGTGGCGGCTTGTTTTCCTATTGCCTGTGCAATTGGATGTGAAGCCAACCAATTGGATGCTAGTTCAGAAATATAAGAAAATGCACAATTGCCACAGCAAATAAAATCAGCCAATTAATGACAGTAAACAGTAATCTATTAACACATTACATTATTATTACCTCGTAAAATCCATCTGAAAAGTTTATAGAATTATTACCAATAGGTAAATATACAGTCTGTAAAATGCACTATGTATCAATATTTGTACTAAGTGTTAATGGACCTAATATAAACACAGTACATTTCATTAAATTATAGTGGAAAAGGCCAAGTTTACAATGGATTTTATTAAACAAAATGCATTGAGTTATGCACATAATATCAAAATATCAAGAGTTGACATCTAATTGCAATATTTTAATGTAATATTTATCTTTATTGTCTTTAATTTATTAACAACAATGAAAAATATGTATGCGCTGAATATAGTACTATAAAAACCAGTTTTTTGATGGAGTTTGAACAATATGTCAACAATCTATAACTTAATCAACAAATTAGAAGCACACCTTCAAAAGATTGTCAAGATAGAAAGAAATATCATGGAAATAGTGACAGGGAAGCTGGGTAACAAGGGCCAGCCACTGATACAGTCAAAAGAAGATGCCCTGGATAAGTTGGGAAATATTATAAATGAAAAAATAAAGAAAAATTACTTAATCTACAGGCAACTATTTTATCAAGTCTTGAATTCAACAATGCGGCCTACAATTTGTGGGAGTTCTGGCAGGGGGCCAAAGAAAACAATAAGAAGATAAAACTAATTGAAGGAACAGAAATTCAGAAGGAAATTAACACCAACAAAGAGGAAACCAACCAAATGGAAACAGATGAGTAATGAAACACAAGCAAGAATCAGAAGCGCATCAAGAAATACCAAAGCTTTATCAAATGAAAACCAAGAGAAAGCACAAGTTGCAAGAAGAATAAGAAAAAATTAAGCCTAAGAAAAATTAATGAAGAGCATCCAACACTTATGAAGTTTGCCAATATGGCACCTGTGGCTGAGGGGGCCACAGGGGAAACAATCAGTAAGTTTTTTTATGTTTAACTTATATTTATTTTAGTCATCATCAGGGATGGGGATGAGGTTGCAGAAGTGGCAGCTTTTATGCCAAGTTGGTTTTATGAGGGCTACCAGTTACTGGTGGCCTCTATAAAACAAATAAATAAAAATCAAATAAATAAAATAGTTCAGCAGAATATTAATATGTCTTTTAATAGTGAAGCTCAAGATAGGGAATATCAACCACCCGCGGGGTGCTTGCCATGGATAAGGGAAGCATATGAACTAGGATCAACAATCAAAATCAAAGAAATAAATGAAATTTGCGGGGATATAAAACTGAACTTCAATGAATACATTTATGAAAGTGTTCAAAGGTTCCCCTTCACAAATATCAATGAATACAAAAAAATTAATAAAAACTGACTTTCAAATTGTAAATGAATATTTAAAATCTCAATATTTAATGAAATTTTTAAAGCTCTATCAAACAAAGTCGGGGATGCAGTCCTTGTGAATAATCTTAAGCCTTTATTGATATTGTTTGCTGAGGCCTGGGGGGCTGATACAAGTCAGGCGCCCCCCAGAACCCTCTTCAAGTTCAACTAAACGTCCTATATCAATAGTTTAATACAAATGTTCAAAAAACTGTGCATGTTCTCGGAGAAATATACCTCGCAAAGGATCCACGTTGCAGTGTACCTGGGAATCCTGTTCCATTGCATACTGAAAGCCAACATGAAAAAATTAGAAGATGTACCTATACAGATTGACATATGCCGCGTAGCCCTTGACAGACAGAAAACACCACAGGGATACAGGACAGTCAAGCACGTCCTCTATGATTCATTTGCATTGGCAACTCTATACGGGTACTACGTGCCCCCCCAAAAAAAACCTGCTAGTGGATTCCCTCACCTGTTTGCCTTTTATAAGACGGTCAGCCACCACCGGGGTGTTGAGCGCCACCTCTCTAGCAATTGGCGCCAGAGTCATCCACCACATACAGAAGAGTATGTGGTCCCAATTAGATGCATTAGCTGAAAATTTAATTTTGGGGTATAATTCCCTGGAATAAACACATTCCCCTTGCAATTTGCATTCCCTCAATAAATCATTTTCCCTTGCAACTTAAAATTTTTATTTTTTTTAATTTTAAATATTAAATTTTTACTGGTAAAATTTTAATTGTGAAATATTTAATATTAAAATTTTAATATTAAATTATTCACTGTTAAAATCTTTAATATTGACATATTTAATATCAAATATTTTGATATTGCATAAATCACAATTTAATATTTTAATTTTAATATTTTAATTTTATTTTAAATTTTAGTATGTAAATCATAATCATAAATATAACTAAGTATATTAAAAGACTTTAGTTATAGTTGCCAATATGTCAAATAAAAAAGAATTAAAATGTTTTTATTTACTACTCGTCAAGTACGGGTCCATTTATCACAAAGATAAACATGGAGAATTGAATTTATCCGCATCATCCGGCCTGCTCCACTATTGTTCTAAACAAATGATTGTTTACAACTCAAATTACCTTTCCCTTGTAATATGATTTGATAAACATATTTAATATACTTGAACTGTGTCCTAAGTACAAATTAGTAAGGAATACATAAAAATCATTGGTTGCTGTGTTGTGTGGCTATAGTGACACTGAAATAACAAGGATCATATGATGACACGCAAGGTCCAATTTGTGGCTTAGAAAAGCTAAATACTATCAACAATTAACAATTATTTAAATAACAAATTCTATTTCTAACTTTTTTAATTTATTCATTTGTTAGCGCAACAGTAATACAATATTTAGTGCATTATAATTAAAATATATTCTTCATACCTAGTATAGTTAATTCTACTTACCTTTTCTACGTATTCTTATATGTCTATAATACAATCCCACGTCAAATTATTATATATAAATAATAATTTTTGGGACCTAATAAAAACAAAATAAATAAAATAAAAACAAAGTAAACCGGAGAGCCCATTTATCTGATTGGCTTGGAGACCAGGGCTTTAGGGAGGAAGGATTCCGAGTGCTTGTAAAAAGCCGCCACCACATTGGGTGGCATCACAAATTGGCTGACCTCAAGAATATTGAATAGGTCCTTGGTGTCCTGCAGAAGGCCTTTTTTCACCTTATTCTTGATCCAACCAAACACCTCCTTGATTGGATTCAGGAATGGGGAATATGGCAAGAGGAAGAGAAGTCTCATTGGACAATCAGCAAGGCAGTGGCTGGAGGAGTGGCTATTCTTGTCAATAAGGGGGAACTCAGACACAACCAGATCCACTTTGTGGAGCCCAACATTATCAAGCACAACAACGTTGGTTGTGCTATTATAATTTATCCAAAGGTACTCCTTGACAACTCAGATAAAATCAAGAAAAGTCCCGCTATTGTGGGAACCCTTGATCATTTGGTATTGGTCCAACCCGTGAGGACCAAGAAGCACAACCATGGAATAGGTCTGGGAACAGACAGCTGCACAATAGGCTACGCCGTCCTTGGAACTCTTCTTGACTCACCCATGCCTAGACCTGAGTGAGGAGGAAAACAACAATTTGTCAATATAGAAGAACTGTATGTTGCCAGTCTCCTTTAGTGCCAGATATGTCTCAGCATAAATATGTCAATCCTTGATGGTCTTTTCACTGTTTCTGTTGTACAGAGAAACTCCAAGCACCTTCCAAGAGAAGCCCAAATCAACCATTGTTTTGTAAACAAGGGTTTTATAAACAGAAAGCAAAACTCTGTGGCAAGCATTGATTGGACAGCAAGTGTGTCCAGGTGGCAATCCTTGGCTACCCACTGCTTGATTGTGTCAATTTGAATAGGCTGAAGGAGTTTGGGCTGTCTTTTTGCCTTGGTGGATTCTTCAATTTGCCCTGTATTGCCATACTTGGTGTTGATGTTGGCAATGTATCTGGCCATGACACCAAATTGGGACACAATATCCTGAACCGCTATTCCCCCGTTCAAGCAGTTGAGGAGAGCTTCACACTCACTATTTGTCAACCGACGCTGGCCCTTGACAGGTACCACAGCATCCTGGCTACCAGGCTTGACACAGAGGACGAGGACCTTTGTGTAGAAGGTGGGATCACGCTTGCTTGCAGTGGCGCCGTCAATAGTGGCATATGACACAGGTACAGGTGGCTCAACAGTGGCTGCCAATGGCTCAAAGGTGGTGTCAAAGACGCGGGGCAGGAAGTAGCAACTCTTGGGTCAAGAGTGCAGGGCCGAGTGACAACTGGGTACACAGTGGAGGTGTAAGTAACCTCAGTGTTCCCAGCGACCCTGGTGTAGGAGACTTTTGTGGCAGGCCTTGAGAGTGGCTTCTGCCTGGGATTCAAGCTGGTTGATCAGGCCTGGGACGCAGGAGGTGGTTGGCTAGCAATGACACCTTGGGAGGCCTGTGTATTGACATGACTCCCCTCAAGTTGGGTTCTGGGTCTGTTCTTGGACCCTCTGGGACGCCCTCGTGGACAGGCTGCCCTGTGGGCTGGTGCAGGAGAGGGTTGGGAATGTGATTGACAGTCTATAAAAATAAAATAAAAAATATATTTTAGATTCAATATGTATTTATTTGGAGTTATTGGTTTAGTTGTGGGTAGTTATTTTCTCTTGAGCTATCCTTGAATAGTAACAGAATTTCTATATCTGTGATTTGAAGTGAATAATATTGTATACTTTCCGGACTTAAATGATTTTATAGTTTAATCACTTTTTTTGTCTAATTATGGTTATTGAGATTGAATTTTTAGTTTGATTTTTGTTGTGGTGGAGCTTCTTGATTTGGGTTGGTGTTTCCTAGTGTGCTTAATGTACATTAAATTGGGATTTCAGTTCCTGCAATTAATATCTGAGTTTACTAGTGACATTCAAAAGTGATTTGAAATTTGGTTCTTGGATTTGACAGTCCTGCAATTTCAAAAAACATAGTAAACTTAATGAAAATGGTTAATGGATTTGAACACTTCAAATCTGATTCCAGTTAATTCATATTGTCCATAGGAAATATGCAGCTCAACTTGAACTTTGCAAAGTGTCTATGAGTTCCCGCATTTTCAAATATTCAAATAAATACTCACAAAAATCAATTTAATTAAAAAAAGGCCATCCCGCAAACGTGATTTGAAATTTGGACCAAGGATTTGACAATCCCGCATTTTTACGTTCAGGTTCTGAATTTACAGTAACTCCACCCTGGGGGAAGATCACGAGCAAATAAACGGATTTTCTGAGTGTCAACATTATTTTTAATAATAAATTCTATAGTAACTTACATAGTACCTCACACTTAAATTATTGAATTTCCGTTAGCCACCAATCCAATTAATATATTAAAGCTGTAATAAGTGCCACATATATATTTATAACATGAATATTCCAACAATCAAATGTATGTGCACTGTCTTTTTCAATATAATAATTAAATAAAAAAATATTTTTAAATTTGCACTTAATTTCTTTGTTGTAGATGCTTTAGTTTTATTATTAAAAATAAGTTATGCTTAAAAATTGTCAACATTGACACTTTTACGTTGTGAAAACAAATAAAAAATAAACTAATTTTATTAGTAAAAGTAAAGGAAAAATCTGGTTAAATCAAGTTTTTTTATTAAGCTTAATATTAAATTGTGTCAAGATGGCCGCAATTTTGTCGTGTTTTCTGGGTTTGCACCCCTGAACGCTTTAAAAAAAGAATTAAGATAGCACAACTAACAAAAAACATAGGAGATTTAGAGTTTTGAGTCAACATGGGCACTGTTTCCCCTAGAAGATGTAGCAACTGCTCTTGCTGGTGGCTTTAATTAGCCCAATAAACCTTGCTTTGCTTTGCCTTTATATTCTTTACTTTTGGATTTTTATATTTTTATATTTTTATATTTTTTGGATAGTAATAATCTTTTTAGGTATAAATGGTAAGCTTCAGATACAGTTTCAATGTGGTTTTGTAAGAAATATCTTATATTTTGTTAATTTATCTTTAAGGTATGAGATATTTTCAGTTATGCTTATATGAAGTATAATAAATTAAAATTAAAATTTTCTTATATTTTGTAGCTATTATGATATATAAAATATCTTTATTTATGGTTCATTGGAATTTTAATTTTTATGGGAATAAAAAATAATTTTATAATAGAGAGTGTAATTTACATAGTAAACTGAAAAATAGTTGCTTATATCTCCTTATTCTTATTACTTATAGTAATTTTTTATTGCATTCTTGAACTCTCTGGGGTCATTATAGTATAATAATGTATTTTAAAATATTTTTTATATTAAAAATGTTCAGGGTAAAGTGTGCTGTTACTTAAAAAAGTGTCAACATCCAGGAGACAACATTATGTAAAACCAGGTTGTCACTTTACTATAGTGTTGACATGGGCGCTGTTGCCTTCACTCATGCCAGATGGGAAAACTTCCAAATCAGGAAATTGAAAAATGCAATTTCCCTAAACCCAAATATAGGGGGAAGTGCTGCCCAAATTTGGAATCTACTAAATTTGGATGGGGCTGACAAGCTGCCCTGCAAAGTCACCAATGCAGTAATTGCAGAAGTGGAATTTGGGTGAATGCAGTGCTTGAAGAGACACCAAACCAATGCAAGCCCAGAAGTAACAATTCATTGCCTGTACACCACTTTCAATTCCCCTCCCAAAAGGGAATTCCAGACAACACCAAGTGTTTGGGGTTCCCTGTCCATTGTTTTGCACTATTCATGCCCCACCAGGGATGATAGTATACAGTAGTTTTAAAATCTACGGCAACAAACAAAATGAACTCAGATTTAAACAAAATGAATTCAGATTTAAGTGAAATTGAAATGAACCCAAATCTATTGTAAATCAATATAAATTCATTTATTTTTAATTTTGTTTAAATCCGAGTTCATTTTGTTTAAATCTGGATTGTTTTTGCTTGTTGCCATAGCTTTTAAAACTACTGTATAATAAAGATCAAACACTTGATGGTAGTTTGTACTATCATTGAGCAAATTACCCCTCAATTGTTATCACATAAATCAACCAAGACTTTTACCCTTCAGAAAGTTAAAGACACTAAGCTTTGTCTACCCTTCCCTAGGACTAGAGGATGAACCACCTTATCTTCTCAGCTGTCCTTACAGCCTGCCTCAGGATTGGGGGCCATCAATACTATCAACCACATGAGCCATTCAATAATCCAAATGGCACGTACTTTTACAAGGAGCTGGTGCAGCTTAACCCCTCTAATCAGTATTCCTGGCCCACACAGGTTTTGCCCCACTCCACTCAGTATGTAGCTGTATACACCCTCATATACTATATACTCACATATTTTGCCGGTAATTTTGATTGCTATAACATTTACGCAAAGGTCTTTTGATGGATGATGATGGTCTATTTCATTGTGACTGCGCTCACAGGGTTCCAAGTGGCCAACTTGGGACCTTATCTTGCTAAAATACTTCCCCAATTTTTGGTTCTTTACAGATTTCTGCAAAAGCAGAAAGGATAAGTGAGGCGTTTATTTCCAGTTTGGGCGGCAAACAGTAGAGAATTGCTGGAGGGTACTTGGATCATGGTGATTGAGTCCACATCCTGGTCCCTATACAAGTCTTGTAAATTGGGGGAGGGTGGCTTGCCTAAGCACTCCCTTGATCTTTTCCCTCCTCATTGGTATCTTCAGTACTTGCTTGGTTAGCCTGTGCTGTATGGTTCCCGTTTTGAGGATAGAAGTTGTTGGCTTGGTTGTTCTGCCTATTGGGGTGAGGGTCCTTCTTTGCTGTGGGGCTTTCCTTTTTTCTTATTTGTTGTGTGTATATTTTTGGATTGCTGAGCTGTGTGTTTTCCTTCCAATAATACACCTTCAAGGCTCTTGCAGCAGGTCATGTCAAACTGACGTCAGATATGTGTGGGGAGGCTGTTGTAGAAGTCCAACCAAGGCCCTGACATGTCAAAGTTGATGGTGCTGGGAGCTTGGTTGTGTAGGCCTTCATATGCTGCAATGTAGTCCTCAATTGTTCCCGTCATTTTGAAGGTTTGAAGTTCTGTCATGATCACCACATTGGAATCCTTCATGGCAAACTTTTTGAGGAAGGTGGCTTTGAACATGTCCCAATTTTCATTTTGGTCAGCGTGTTGGTCAAGCCATTCACTTAAAAAGCAAGAGGCAGCTCCTGTGACACAGAGGGAGACTTTGCTGGCCCAGAGTCTGCAGGGTTAGTGTGACCGTACGGCAGTCATTGTTGAGTATTTAGCCAAATAAATACTCCAAAATATAAAGTTGCTCTGCTTTTGTTGTTTTTTTTATGTAGATAAGTTTGGCTGGAATTCTTCAGATAAAGATTCCTGGAAACTTGGTATCTATATTCAATAAAAAACAGAAGGTAGTTTTGTTAGTTAGGCTGTACTAACTGACAAAACTGAGGCAGATTGGCCAAATCAATCTTAGAGACTAGGTGTCTCAAAAACAATTTAATTGACTGGGAAAGTTAATTAAATAATGCATTGCAATATAATTAATGAGGATTTAATTATATTGGTTAATTGCCTTGACTGTGTCAAGAAGTTTGGTTAAGGTTAACCATAGGCAACCCCCAAATTTGGGTTTAGAAACACCATGGTGGTGTCTTGTTTGAGGTTTGAAGCGTTTTAACGGGTTTTTAAAACGCAAACAAACCATTAAAGGCAAGGAACTGAATAAAGGTAATGATGCCTAGGGATTCAGGTTTAATCAGCTAGTTCCCAGTTGGAACATTAATAGCTGAGTTTTGGAATGTGTATATTACACAGGGTTTTGGTGCCGGGAGCTGAGGAAGCTCCATGCCAAATTGATACATTGAGATGAATGGCGTCAGGTGACTCCTTCTAATTGTAGGTTGATTCTCATAGTATGAGAATTACAGGAGATAATTTAGGTAAAGATCTAAGTTTAGATGACTCAAATGTCATAGACTGCGTGATATGAATCATAAGTTGATTCAAGAACTGGAGGGGTTCTCAGCCAAATATGCCCCAAATGGTATATAAGCAAAAACAGCTATAATTTTAATAAAGAGATATTGTCAACTTCAACGCTTTCCCCTCAACTACTTTTTAATTATAATGTCTTATTTGCTATCATTTGAAAGAGCAAAATTAGGAGTACTTTGTTTAGAAACCTCTGCTGCTAGGAAAGAAGTTCCAACCAGTTTGCTCAAGGAAGCTTGGGCAAGTCTGGAGGTCTCTAAGATAGTGCCTGAGGAATCTTTGGTAGAAGTGAAAGCAGCCTTTGAAGAACTATATTCCAATTATTTTGCCAAAGAAGGAACCCCTGTACAAGGAAATAGAGTTTATGCATCGGATTCCTGGAACTTGCTGTTAGGTTTTGATGAAATTTTACAACAGGTGAAGGTCAGAGCCAATTGTGAAATTGAGGCGTTAAGAAGTAGGAAGGAGAAGAGTGTAAAAATTATGGCTTGTTGGCAGAATGACAATAAAGTGTTGTCTCATAAAATTGCCTCCCTGGAGGCAAAGCTTCTTGAAGCTTTTTCACAGGAAGATAACAGTAATAAGAGTCAAGGGCAATATAATGGTAAGTTTGACTGGTTAGACCTGGATCTGTCACAGGTAGCCTACTTGTGTGAGCTTGCTTTGTGTGCTGTTGAACCAGAGGTTGGTGTTTTCCTGGCGTAATCCTGAAAAGGTCCCAATTTCTGCTGAACGTAGGCATTGTAATAAAATTTTAGGTATTTCAGGTTGTTGTGGCTCTATTGTGGTTGGGACTGCAGGTAACAGTCTGCAGGCTTTAAGAGCGTTGTATTGTTCAATGGGCACAAGAACACTGTTGTAGATGACAAGGCCTTCAGGGATGTCTTGTCCTTTTTTGTAGTCTCTCCAGCTGGTAGGGAGCGCCATTGTTTGGGTCTTTTTCTTAGGAGGAATTTTTCCTTTGAGTTGGGTAGGTATAGATAACCTACCTGTGCTACCACTGTCAATTTTATACTTCTGGGAAGTATAATAAACAAAATAAAGGGGAAGATTAAGAAGAGAATGATACTTTATTGAGTATGAATATAGAATAATATATATTATCATGAGAAGCCACATACTGTCCATGTACATCATGGAAGTCATGAGGCTTATCTGAGTAATGTTCCTCTTAAGTCACAAGGCTTATTCAAGTTGTTTTCTGTTTAGGATCTGGATTATTTGATCCATGTAATAGATGGTTAACTGATAGTGGTGCCACCAACTTACTGGTTAGTTGGTGAGCCATTTGGTGAGTCATTTGGTGATCTACTTGGGGCGTTAATTCCCTAAGAGGGAGTAATCAAATATGTTGCAGCAATATATAAAAATTAAACTTTATATGGCTTTTATTGATATTTAAAGTTTAAAAAATATTGTATAAGTTTTTATTTTATTAAAGTTATAAATAATAAGTTAAAAGTTAAGAGATTTATGTAAAAGTATTATATTTATACATAGATTTTATCTTAAAAATTAAAAGAATTCAAAAGAGAAAATTTGGAAATACAACATATCAAAAACACAGATGAATTTATTATGTAAAACATAAAGTTTTATATGTGAGAAATGAAAAGTGTTGACATTATGAGTGTCAACTAGTAAAAAAAGCTGAATTCTCACTGACAACTAGAAAAATTGTAGGAATTCTTTTTGACGACATTGTCACTATCAACATTTTTTTAAAAATTTACTATAAAAAACATAGTATGCTTAATTAAATTTAAGCAGACTAGCAAATGTTAACTGTTTTCTGTGGTATTTTTTTCACATAATAAAATTTAAAAAAACATATGAAAATAAGTTAAAAATTATCAAAGTTCTTATTTTTTATTAAAAATAATATTTGGGTAGTGGCAATATGATATTTTACCATTTGGTATTGTTGCAACCAAGTTTCCAGACTTGCCTGCCAATGTATCTTACAATACACAGGGGGCACTCAATGAGTTGCCCCTTGACGCATCTAACAATATGGGCCATTCTGGTAGCAATGTCAAATTACAGGTATTTCTTCCTAATTAGGAGCGCTGCCAATTCAACCTACTGATCCAGCGCAAATTATTCCTTGGCTTCAATCTTTACATGGAGCGTGCCACCATGTCACCCCCTTGTGGTCTGGTGGCTTTCCCATATTGTATATTAATTGCACTATTCAGCAATAAAAATACCTTATTCTTATTATTCCTGTCCTTTCTATTGGAATGTTGTCTTCCCCAACCCAAATACTGAATCCTCATTGGTTCATTTGCAACATTATACTAAAATTTGTTAACATGTTGATTGAAATAATGAAAAGGGTAAAGTGTTGGCAACATCACTTATGACATTCTTTATAGAAGATGCATAGTAATTTAGGCTTAATTGCGCCACTCTAATTTGCTTAAATCCACCCCAGCAGATGATCACAAGCAAATAGATGTCAGGAATGACAATTTGGATGCTCCTAAATCTCAAAATACGGAACCAGAGTCAAACCCTGGACAAAACCCTTCACAGACCGCCAGACTCATAGGCTGGGAACAAGGCAACCCATTACTAATTAATGAAGTTGCCACCAGCCCGCCAGGACCCAAACCCTTAGCTGTCCTGCAGGATTCTGCAAGCAAACCGCCAGTGCAAGAGGCCGAGAATTTCCCCAAGTTGCCAGCGCCTGACACTGGCAGTTTGCTTGGTGAAATAGACAAATATTCCCCTGGGAATTATTCCAAACTCTCCCAAAGTCCTGAGGAAGGCACTGAACCCAAAGAGGCACCCTACAACCAAATCAATAAACAGAAGGATTTGAAGTCTTCTCACCCCAAAGCGGCAAGTGGCAAGCCGCCAGTGCCAAGCGCCACACTGCCATCTGAGACACCCAATGCCAACCCGCCTGAGTCCAGAAAACCCAACCAAGAAGTGAAGCCTGGCAGTGAGGGATAAATACCTGCCAGGCCAAGACCAAAACCCCATTGTCATTTTTAAATAAAGGTTATGAGATATTGGTTTCCCCAATTCTTGCCGTATTTTATCCTTGTAATCTGTCAGTTCACTCAAAGATCCTCTGGACCACCCACCAACCCGCCAGCTATGTACTGCCCGCCAGGTGCCCCCTTTGGTCCCGTCCATTTCACGGAGTACCCCCTAAAGCCCAAGTACAGAGACTATACCACCAACAACATACTAGCCCAGGATCTCTTGGCCAGAGTCACAGAGAGAACCAGGTACAACCAAGAAGGCCCTTGGTACATTACCAAACCCGGCCTGTTCTGAGATAAATACAACTTCCTCCCTGCCTACCAAATAGACATGGAGCCACCCGTCACCCCCAAACCAATGCCCGCCTCCGCCGCTGAGCTTCCACTGGACCATACCAACAAGCTTTTTGGAATTGTATATATAACCCTCACGGGAGTGATAGATACTATTGTCCCCGCTGATGGTCTGTGGTTGTGGTTGGGCAAGTCAATGTCTTACCTCATTAAGTTAGCACCAATCCTTTGGTGGGCCCTGCCCACCCAGTCCGCAACCCGCCAGTTCCCAGACACTAGCAAGCCGTCCAGTCAGGATTGGTTCCCTGACAATAGACAACATTTCTGAGTGTTGACATCATTTTTAATAATAAATTCTATTTTAAACTACATAGTAACTCACGCTTAAATTATTGGATTGCCGTTAGCCACCAATCCACTTAGTATATTAAAGACAGAATAAGTGCCACAGATATATTTATAACATGAACTTTTCAACAATCAACTATATATGCAATGTCTTTTTTAATATATTAATGTAATAAAAAATATTTTAAGACCACATTTAATGTTTTTACTGTAGATGTTTCAGCTTCATTATTAAAAATAAGTTTGGCTTAAAAAGTGCCAACATTGACACTTTTACATTTTGAAATCAAATAAAAAATAAATTAATTTTATTAGTAAATGTAAAGGAAAATTTGGGTTAAATTGAGATTTTTAAGCTTAATATTAAACCATGTCAAAATGGACACAATTTTGTTGTGTTTTCTGGGTTTGCACCCCTGAACGCTTTAAAAAATGAGAATTCAGCTAGCGCAACTAGCAAAAAACATAAGAGATTTTGACTTTTGAGTCAACAGTGACCATGTTGACAAAGTGTTAACATGGGCGCTGTTGCCAATATTAGTTGGCTATGGGAGGAGTCAGACCTGGGGTGGGGTGTAGGCGGTCAGGTTTGGGTGTTGGGGGTGCTTCCATATCTGTCTGGTAGGCAGGCAAATAGTTGTACTTCACATGATTTTGGAAGCTGGTTGCTTGCACCAGGCTCCTTTGTGAAAGGCTGTTTGTGGGGTTATCTGTTGGTCCAGGTGGTCTGTGCGGTAGGTATCCTCCATAGTAAAATCTTTGTACTCCAGCTTAAGCGGATAGTCAGAGAAATGCAGTGGGCCAAAGGGTGCTCCAGGAGGACAATAGAACACATGTCAGGTTTTTGGGGCTTCCTCAGGAATGCAGGCCGTCAGCCCAAGATTTTCTGTTGGAACAGTAGTAAATTTGAAAACAACCAAGACTAAATAAGAATTAAATTGGTAGAATCAAGGTCACATTATCTTATTTTATTTCAGAATGGCAATATCATTTCAACAAGACTTTACCAAGTTTAAATACCATTTCAAAATGCTAATTTTGGACTAACCTATCACCTGATAGATGAGTTTGCTCAGCTTCCTCTGGGCCAAGAGTTCTGGCCCCCTTCTGATCCTTCTGGCCTGTCACATCTTCTGTTGGAATGATCTCAATCTGACAGTCCAGACACAACATCTTCATGACTTCATCATTGTCACCAGAGTTCTTGTCATCATGGACCAAGAGATCTCCAGGAACCATAAGCCAGGTCAACCTTTGCATCATAAGCCATACATCTTCAGGAGTAGCTTTGGGGTCACTACATGACTGGGGATCACATGGTCTGGTGGCCCGGTTTTCTAGCCAATCATCTGAATTCCCTTTGGATTTTGGCCCATTGTGCAGAGCAGCAAACCCCTTTTCAGACTTCTGTCAACTATGACAGGAGTGACACTATATTGGTTTAGCACTTCCAGCAATCCAGCTTGTTCCTGCAAATTTGTGGCCAGGAGGGCCTGCAAATTTCCTTGATTAATTGGATTTGAACCAATGCCTGCTTCAGCTCTTTCACTGGCTAGTTGTGAAAAATATGGGCAGACATCCCAAGGGTCCACAGGATCCCCACAATCCTCAGAATCAAGTCCTGAGTTCAATTCTCCTAGTTGGAGTTTTCCACTTATTTTTGGGAGAAATAATATTCATGACATCTCCTCTCCCATCTCTCTCCTGAGTAAGCACTTGGGTTGTACTAACTCTGTTCTTTGACCCGTGGGGGCAACCACAACTGCGGTGCACAACAGGTGCATTGTTACTCTGTTGTTGTGTTTCTTCCATTTAGAATTTAATAAAATAATAAATAAAACTTAATTATGTTATACACTGGTTTTTAATTTTTGCTTTTTATCTGAATATGGATATTTAATTAGAGTTTTCCCTACCCAATATCCCAATTATAGGTTTTATTTCTTAATTAGTTGTTTTTGTTTTTACCACGCTGTTGTAAATGTGCTATTTTAGCAGAGTTACACAGGGAAAAATATTTATAAGATAGATAATAATCTTTATTTAGAGATAATGATTATATAGTTCATGTGAATCAAGGATAACAGGAACAATATTGGTGATCACATGGCACGATGGAAGAAGGGGGTGGCTTGATCCTGATAATAAGTCAAGCGCCAAATCAAGGTATCCACTGTAAAGGATCATCATCTGTTCATGTTGTTGGATTTGGTAATTTGAGTTGACTTCCTAGTCTGGCTTCAGGTGACCGGATAATTGGATTGCGGATCACAAACCCGCTTGGTTGGAACCTTGCTAGCAGGTCAAGCCTGCGGTTTTGACACCCCCCAACTGAAGGTCGGCCTCCTCTGAGGGCAGGTTGTCAGGGAGGTTGTCAGGAGCCCGGGCGCTGTATTGAACTAGCTGTTGTTCTGTGGCAGGCAGGGCAGTTTCTCGTTGCTTCTGTCTTGCTTTGCAGGGTTGTAGGCAATCATGGTGTAGGGTCTTGTCTTGCTTACGTTTTCCAAGTCCTTGTACGAGGTAAGTGTTATTGTCTTTTACCTTCAGAATAATTGCTGGCCCTACTTTTTCAGGTTGTAACTTGCTCTTGTCAACATTCATGACCCATACTTTGTCCCCAACTTCATATCTATTGTGGATGGGGACAAATGTCTTCTGCAGACGTTCATTCTCATTGGCTTTTTGCTTGCTGTTAGCCCCTACTACTTTAGGGTCCAAGCGTGGGGGAAATTCACTTGGAATTTCCAGTTTAGGTCCTGTCAATGCTTGAATGATATTTGGCTGTGTGCTGTATACCAGTTCAAATGGGCTTTTCCCGGTGGATCTGTTCACTTGGGTTTAACACACAAGTAATGCAGTTGGTAGCTGCTTATACCAGTCTTCAGGTCTCCCGGCAGTGAGTTTGGCTAAGGCTTGCACAAGGCTATCATTAAGCCGCTCTACGTGTCCATTGGCCTGTGGATGGTATGGTGTTGTGACAGTGTGTTTGACCCTGTTTTTGGCGAGGTACACATTGGTGTTTTTGGAGGTCAATTCTTTGCCCCCATTGGTTATCAGGAGTTCTGGCTTTCTGAACCTGCTGATTATTTCTTTGCCAATAAATTGTTGTACGTTGTTGCCAGTGTGTGCCTTTGCCGCTTGGGCTACTGGCCACCTTGTTGCAAAATTGATGGCAGTGATGATGTATTTTTTGTTGTTGTGCTTTCCTGGCATGGGGCCCACGATGTCAAGAGCCCATACCTTGAACAGTAGTTGGGTTTGAATGGGGAGTACAGACTTAGGCGGGGTTTTGCTTTTGGCAAAATTTTTGCAGACCTCACACTGTTCTAGAACTTCTTGGACATTGTGGTATAAGGTTGGCCACCAGGCTTTATGCTTTAAGTACTCATATAGATTTTGTCTTTTAGTATGTCCAAGATCTCTGTGGTAGCAAAGGAGAGTGTTGACTCACTGATGTGTGGGGATGTAGGGAATGGTTGTACCGTCTGTTATTTTTCTGTGAAGAGTCCCATATACATCAGCAAAGAGGAGTCCATTCTTGATGACCGTTTCTTTGGTTATGTTGGTTGTGCCCGCAGGAACCCTTTGTCTTTTGTACGTAGCACTAAGAGAGGCCAGTCTGGGTTGAGCCCATTCTCTCCTCTTGAGGCACAGACATACAGCCGGGACAGGGCGTCTGCCATGGCAAGCTCGGCCCCAGGCTTGTACTGGATGAGCATGTTAAATCTCTCCAATAGTTCCATCCACCTCGCTTGGCAGCATGACAAGTTTGCCTGTGTCTTGAAATAGATGAGTGACTTGTGATTAGTTAGTGCTGTGAATTCTTCCCGGCGTTCTAGATAGCAATGCCACTTGACTAGGCAGTGCATGATAGCCAGCAGTTCCTTGTTGTTTATAAGGTATTGACACTTGCCACCTGTCAATTTTTGCAATATGTAGGATACGGGCAGGAAGTCACTGTCACTATTCTTAATTTGTAGTACTCCCTCAATGGATGCATCTGAGGCGTCGGTTTTCATCTGGTATTTCCCGTCACGTTTGGGGTATTGTAGGATGAGAGCTGTTGTGAGCTTTTCTTTGAGGCGTCTAAAGCAGAGGTCACATTGGGGGGTCCACACAAACTTAGACTTGGCGCCTGTTATGGCAGATAAGGGGGCATTCAAGACGCCACAGTCGGGTATGAAGCGTTGTACATAGGCCACCATTCCCAAGAAGGTGCGGAGTTCCAACTTATCCTTGGGGGGTGGCATCTTGCAGATGGCCTGTATATTTTGACTGTCGGATTTGATGCCGTCTTTTGAGACTATGTGTCCCAAGAAGGGTAGTTGCTCACGGAAGAATGGGCATTTGGAGGGTTTGGCCAACAGTTTGTGTTGTGCCAAGGTTGCAAAGACCTCCTCCAGGTCTTTGTGATGTTGTTCCACCAAGGGGTTGTAGACAATAATATTTTCTAGGTACACTAGGACATGCTTGCCTATGTGGGGCGTGAACACTTTGTTCATGAAGGTTACAAAGGTGGATGGGGCATTGTTCATGCCAAAGTTGAGTACCACGCATTTTTAGGAACCATATTTAGTGCAGAAAGCCTTTTTGGGAATGTCTTCCTCCTTGATACAAATCTGATTGTAGCCTGCAGTTAGATCAATCTTGGAGAAGACAGTGGCTCCTCCCAAGGCATCAAAGAGGTTGTCAATCAGTGGCAGTGGGTAAAAATTATTAATGGTAACTTTGTTTAGGGCGCGGTAGTCTGTGACCAGGCGTAAGGTACCATCTTTCTTAGCCACAAAGAATACAGCAGCCCCAAAGGGAGACTATGAGAGGAGGATAAGTCCTTTTTCCAGTGCCTCCTTGAGATAGGCGCGCAGGACGTTGTCCTTGTTTGGGGTCAGTCTGTAGATGGGGTGTGCCTTGGATACAGCCCCCTTGAGTTGGATGGAGTGTTGGATATGCTTCTCAGGGGGCAGCCCAGGTAATGCTTCCTTAAAGATTTCTGGATGGCGGGCCACAATGTTGTGGTCCTGAGGTGTGGAGGTATCCTGGTGGTCTTTGAAATGTATGATCTTGTACTGACAGGAGTCCCAGTCAATTGCCTACAGATTTTCCTTCTCATACAGGGTCTCTGTGATGAGTACAAAAATGTGGTCACATAGGAGTTGGTCCACAGAGTCAGGGTAGATCTGGTGGTTGACGCCTTCACGCTTGATGGTCAACACTGAGGTCGCCCAGTCTACGTGAGGGTTGTTTTTCTGTAACCAGTCTAGTCCCAGTACAATGTCAAACTTAGGAAAGTTGATGATGGGACCTTGGATGGTGGAGTGGAGGTTCTCAAGCATGACAGAGAAAGGGGCAGTTTCTTTTGTCACAGTGATGTGGTGTTCATCAACCAGGACCACGTTTTTAATCTGTGAAGGATTAGTGGCCAGCTTGAACTTATCTACAAAGCTACTGTTGACTAGGGTTCGTTCTGCGCCTGAGTCCAGGAGTGCTGAGCCTGTGTAACTGCAAAAGCGGAAAGGATAGGACATCAATTTATTGGGATGTCTGGCAATGGTGTATAGTACTGGGTCCTCTGAGGGCACTTGGATCATTGGGCATTGGTCTACGTCCTTGGGTCAGTATTCATTGTTGGGAAAGTCAGGAGTTGCGTGAGGAGAGCTTGGCTCTCTTAGTGCTCTCCCCGGGCTTTTCCCTCATCTTGGTTGCCTTGTGTGGCGGTGACACAGAAATGTGCACGGGTTTACTGGCCATTGTTTCCATTTCCATGCCCATTTGAACCCATGGGTTTGTGGTTGGCGTTATTCCCGTTGCCTCCAGGAGGTGGTCAAGCAGAGCGCCCGCTTGGATGGGAATCCTTGGGTCTTTCTTGTTTCCCAGCCTGTGCCTTGTGCAGAGCGTTGGATGTCTGTTCCAATTTTTCCGCTTCACAGTTCAGGCTTTGCAGGTTGGTCACTTGATCCAGGTTCACATGTCTCATCACGTGCAACTTGAGGGTGTCTTAGTACATGAGGTGTGTGGCTGGGGTGTCAAAGGCCATGTCAGATGGAGCACAAAGACAGAGTTCCTTGTAGGTGCAGGTGAGTTCTTTAACAGTGCCTGTCTGGACCAGGTTTTTTACTTGGCATATGATAATGAGTGCTGTATCTTTAAGCACAAACCTTGCCAGGAAATCTTGTTTAAAGGTATCCCAGTTCTTGTCTGTGTGCTCTTTGTGCCATTTGTTGCACCAAGTGCCAGCGTCATGGGTCAGGCAAATGGAAATCTCTGCAATCTAAAATTGCTGTGGGTATTCCATCTGAGCCAGCTTGCTCTGGGCGGACTGGATCCATGCGGCAGTGTTGTTGTTGGCCCCGTCAAAGGGTTCCAAGGCAGCGCTTTGTAGTCTTTGTGCTACATAGGCGGGCATGGTGGTTTCATCAGCTGGTCGCGGTATCAATGAGGGAGCCTGAAAGAAACCTCGCGCAGACATGGTGTTAAAGGCGTGTAGCGGGATTACTCTGTTTTGGTATAGGACAAAACCATTGGGTATCTCAGTACCAGGAGTATACAAAGTCCAGTTGGGCAGGAGGCCAGACATAATTCTGTCAAGGATTTGTTGACCGCGGTGTGTGCGGGCAACAGGCGGAATTTTTCAATATAAGGTAGGATGGAGAACCTACCTGTGCTACCAATGTCGTAACTGTGCTGTTTTAGCAGAGTTACACAGGGAAAAATATTTAGAAGATAGATAATAATCTTTATTGAGAGATAGTGATTATATAGTTCATGTGAATCAAGAATAACAGGAACAAGATTGATGATCACACAACTGGATGAAAGAAGGGGGTGGCTTGATCCTGATAATGAGTCAAGCGCCAAATCAAGGTATCCACCGTAAAGGATCATCATCTGTTCATGTTGTTGGATTTGGTAATTTGAGTTGACTTCCTAGTCTGGCTTCAGATGACCGGATAATCGGATTGCGGGTCACAAACCCACTTGGTTGGAACCTTGCTGGCGGGTCAAGCCTGCAGTTTTGACAACACCCATTTTATAATACCCAAAATAATTTCCACTCATTTTCCCAGATTTTACGCCAAATTAAGCACCCAGCACAATATTTTTAAAATTTATGTATCATATTGTGTGTCTTATTTTAGATACCTTGGTATCATTCTTGATTAAAATCCATTGCACACACCATCTGAGTGATTTTGTTTACATATTGAGTTGCTATTGTGTTTCAGGTTTGGGTTGAGTTTTGACTCACCGCTAGGGCTGCATCAGATTTTGGACAAGTGGCTTCTTTTTAGAAAAGAAGCCACCCGTCCAAAATCTGGAAACAATTTCAAGAGAATCTTCTTTGAGAAGATTCTCTTGAAATTGTTTCATTTTTGAGCAAATCCGGAAGTTCAACTTCCAGATTTTTTTTAAAAATTAAAAATTATATTTTCTTTTTGCTTCTCTCTTAAAAAATTTAAAACATATAAATTTGAAATTAAATTTGTTTAAAGAAAGTTTTTTATTTTAAAATTTTATCTTTTTTTCTGGCCCGGCCGGAAAACAGAAGGCCTTTCAAGGCCTTCCATTTTTATATGAAATTTTGGATTCCCCCAGCATAGGGAAACCCAAAAGAAGTAGACAGGGAAGGGCGAACGGGGTGATTACGGCATTTGCCGTAATCGTCCCTTTTCTGGGCCGACGCAGCCCTACTCACCGCGCTTGAGTATATTTTGTCACCAGTTCACATAGTAAACATATGTACACCAAAAGTCAACTCACACCATTTTGTTTGTGAATCAGTGTATTTCAGATAATATTTTTAATAGCTTCACTTGGCGCATGAGCACTTCTTTGCTGTGTTGACCCATTTCATCCATTAGCACCAAAAATCCCTGTTAACAGAGCATATATTTTAACCTGATAGTTAGAATTTGCTTAAATCTGAAATCACTTTGTTTAAATCTGAGGTATTTTCGGTTGTTGCCATAGCTTTTAAAACTGTTGTATCTTGTAATTTTTTGCTTGCACTGGTGTTGGATGGACAAGGCTAAGCATGTTGATTTTGATAGAAACTTTATACTGATTTGATTGTTTGGCTTTATGGCTGAATTATAATTGATTTGAAGGACACATTCTGAAACTTTTGATAAATGAATAGCTTTAAAGCAGGTTTAAGTCCTTGAGACACGTGGTTTTCGGATATACCAACTATAGAGGGAAGCGTGAAATTCAGTTAAAGGACTGATCCATACTTGATCATTTGTGGTGTAATTTACCTGCCACGCCTGCTGATCCCGTAGCAGAGCCATGCACCAGTTCTGTTTTAGGGTTAGACTCCGCTTTTGTTGATTACCTATGCGCTGGCTTGGTGATGAATTCACCGTGGTTGCAGATTTCACGGTAACTAATAAATTTATTTTCTTGCCAGTGTATTTGTGGAGTGGGATAGATTAGTAAATCATACCCCTCTTTGTGAAAGTTGATTAGATCTCAGGTATTGAACAATGGGATTGTTTCTATTAAGAATTTGCCAAAGTTGTTAAAGGAGTTTTCATTTGCCATTTGTTTTGTAAATATGTGGCTAAGTCATCGATTACTATTTTTCAGACATTTCCAAAACCCACTACGTGACGTCATTGTCCTTTGATGCCCTGCTGTCCCAAATAGGCAGCCCGTTATCAGATTATGACTGCTGGATTCTTAATGAGATGGAAAAGGATTTGTCTTTGTGAATGAAGGCACACTATGCAAGGGTGGTTGAGCCGACATCACTTTAGGCTAGAGCTAAGCACTTGGCTCTTGATAAGCCTATGCTTATGAAACAGGGGATACCACAGGTTTATCAAATCCTAATATCACTCTATGTTCAATTGCACTTGACTTATTATTTTCTTTACATCTAACTTGTTCAACGTCTTTTCCCTCCTATATTCTCCAGTGTTGAATTTTACATGGACGCCTCACTCGCCCAGAAGTTGCATCCTATGAATCTGCAGCGAACCTCCTCTGAGAGAGAGGAGCGAAGCAATCAGCTGTTCTCAGCTGCAAATAACTCCAACGGCAACTCGTGTGAAAACTCTAGTCAGGAGGAACAGTTATTTGCGAACTCCCCTCAGCCAAATAGCCCCTGCTCTATTCATTCGCTGATTGACCCGAATCTTAGAAAGTCTATTTTCAGGAAGACATCCTATAAGGAAAGCCAGGATACCTCTACTCTAGCTAGATCTGCGGTTGCTGTCAGAGCTGTTTCCAAAAAACTTTGTAAGGGTATACTTCACATGCTTGCTAATTCACTATTTAGATAGAAAACGAATAAAATGGTACCAACCAAAGACAGTCATGATAGTCACGAAGCCTGGAGATAAACTGCTTGGGGTTAAAGCTAGAGAGTTGGTAATTGGCTTCTTACGGCGATTCAAATAGGCGAAGTAAAGGGACTTGAAGTGTAGGTTACTTTTTATTTTTCTGTTAAACAATAACAGCTACGTAGACAAACATCTTGAGAAAAACAGAAGATTTGATATCGACTCCTTGTTAGCCTCTCTTCCTGCCCATGTCAAGCCTAGGCTGAAATTCTGGCAGCCAGAGCTAGTGCAGCAAAGCCCTGAGCTGTTTGATTTTGTTATCACCCTTGGTGGAGATGGTACCGTTCTTTACACCTCCTGGCTCTTTCAAAAAGTCGTACCTGCAGTTATCCCTTTTCACCTTGGGTCACTTGGCTTCTTAACTCCTTTTGATTTCGCCTACCATAAGCAACTCATCCAGAATTCTCTGGATGAAGGCGTGCGTATCAACATACGCATACGATTTTCTTGTACAATTTATAGACACCAAGCAAACCCTCTCGGAGCCACTAATAATCACCCTTCTCCCAAGAAGATCATCTCTAGAAAAAGTCATGGTACCACACTCTTTTCTGAAGCCATTAATGAAGAGGAGGAGGAAGAAACTGACTGCGAAACACCACCAGGGAAGTTCCCTGGGTTATACAAGGGGTTTCATATTGGAGATACTTACGAGATCCTCAATGACTTGGTTGTGGATCGCGGGCCTAGTGCCTCCATGAGCCAACTTGAGCTTTATGGCGATGGTAGCTACTTAACAACGGTACAGGCCGACGGCCTTGCGGTTGCCACGCCTACCGGCTCTACAGCCTACTCACTTGCTGCAGGTGGATCGCTTGTTCACCCAGAGATACCGGCCTTGCTCATTACCCCGATCTGTCCCCACAGTCTTTCTTTCCGCCCAATGCTTCTCCCAGACTCCACTATTCTGTTTATTTGTGTACCCTACCGAGCTAGAGGCTCCGCATGGGCAAGCTTTGATGGCAGGGGGCGAGTGGAGCTGATGCGAGGAGACTTTATTCGTGTTGAGGCGTCCAAATACCCGTTCCCAACCGTATGCGCCAGTGGGACACAGTCTAAGGATTGGTTTAATTCACTTAATCGCTGCTTGCTATGGAACCAGCGCACTCTGCAGAAGTCGATCTCCCTCTCCAGCGACCCCGATAGCTCTTCTGACGATGAATAGAACGACGTTGCCCCGAGACATTAGTCACAACAACTAATTCTCTTTTGTTATCGTTTAAGTTATTATCAGTATGAATGATCTGCCAAGCCGATGAAATTCGTCATCTCGGTGTATGAATAAACATGTTTTGGTTATTGGCTTCACGATAATTCCTTGCCACTTTATAGGAAATCCTGCAAAGTTAACAAGAGTTCTCTCCAGGCTTGCGCTTAGTTTACCAAGCATACCTTGTAATCTTTTCCAAGGTGGAGTTTGATTAGTAACTGCTGAACATCTCAACTGTCGAGTTTATACTTCTGGGAAGTATAATAAATAAAATAAAGGGGAAGATTAAGAAGAGAATGATACTTTATTGAATATGAATATAGTATAATATATAGTATCATGACAAGCCACATGCCATCCATGTACTTCATGGAGGTCATGGGGCTTATCTGAGTAATGTTTCTCTTAAGTCACAAGGCTTAATCAAGTTGTGTTCCATTTAGGACCTGGATTGAGTGATCCCTGTCATAGATGGTTAACTGATAATGGTGCCACCGGTTTATTGGCTGGGTGGTGAACCATTCGGTTAGCTGCTCAGTGATTTACTCAGGGTGTTAATTCCCCAAGAGGGAGTAATCAAAGATGTTGCAACACAACTATGAATTAGCTTTAGCTAATTAGTATGCCAAGTCTCCTTTAGTCTTATTCATGGACATCTTGAATAAGCATATGTTCTTTCTATCAACTGCTGGGCAGGACTAGACGGCTAGCCATTAGGATTGGTTTTTTTCCTTGTAAGGATGCAGCATTGAAGGATATAGTAATTTTTAAGCCTGTTGAAATAAACAAAAAATCTCAGTCTAAGAATGAAAACAACTCAGTCTAAAAGTGAAATCAAAGTGGATCCAAATCTATTGTAATTTAATATAAATTCCTTGATTTTCAATTTTGTTTTTAGACTGAGATTTTTGTTTATCTCAACATGTTTGAAAATTACTTTATTATACGCCAGAATAATGAAGGTATAGTAGTATACAATTAAAATTATCTATCAACTTTGGGGTTTTCATTTTAGTAACTGGGCTGGGCACTCTAAATCTTGATAAAAGGTATTTACAGGCTAACATTGGCTGATTAGTCTAAGCATCCAGTTAGCTAGATTAACTTTGGTCAACAGTTTAGACTGAATAATTAATTTAAAAAATTAATATATGCCAACTGGCAACTATCATTCTGATTAATACTAACAGGGCTTCTTGCTACCTTATAAATACAAAGAGCTTCAGAGATCAAGTTACTTATCAATGTAAGTAAGCTCATCCACCTTTGAATCTGTCACTGGACCTCTCCCTAATTTTGTTTATTTTCTAGAATTATCAAGCTGAAATGCTTGCAGACTATCAATACAAAGTTTAGCATCTTAGTTGCTTGCATCAGTCTGAAAACTTAGTTAATAATGTATACCCTCCAAATAAGGTTCTAAATCCACAAGACCAAGGAATGAGTTCTAAATACCAAAAGTTCTTTTGGAACTCAAGCTAAAATTTTCAGATCCACAAGTTAGTGATACAGCATTGACCACTGATACAGATTGTGGACCTAAGAAATCATGCCACCAATCAGTGCAGGTTAGCTTTTCAATCTAAAGATTTTTGGGGTGCTAATAAGTCTTCATGATAAACCATTATCAAGCATAACCAATCATGTACATCTCAGCTTTCTATCTGCTAGCAGCTCAAAGTTTTCATAAGGCTGCATCAGTTCCCATATACCCTAAGTAAGATTAAACCATTTTTATGATAAAAACTTTATTGGGATAATTTTTAGAAGGATCAAACCAGTTGGCATCCTTCTGCTATTTTTTGATGCTGTAGAATTAGAACCTGTTGACAAAATTCAGGATTATTAGATCTAACATGCTTTGTTTAGAGCCAAAATGTGATTTGGCTTTTGGATCTATTGAATTGAAATTTTGTATTTTATTTGAATATTTCAAACTGCGTAATCTCATAGATGCTTTGCAAGATTAAAGCTGTGGCTACATATTCCAAGTGGGTGGAATGTATTGATAAGAAACCAAAATGTGCTGTTCAAATCCTCCAACCATTTCCATCAAGCTTGCTGTGTTTTCCTAAGTTACGGGATTGCCAAACCTGTCATGCCCTGCCCCAAAGGGCAGGCCTTTTAATTTAAATTGAAGGTTTAACATTGGATCTCTCTTTTTAAAAAAAGATAGGCTTAAAGATTGCTAATATTTATTTATTTTAATTTTTTACCTTTGTTTTTCTGCTTGTTTGCGCTCCAGGTTTGCTTTCTGATCTTCTTTTTGCTTTCCTGTCAGAGATTTATATAAAATTCTATTCTAAAAGATATTAGAATATAGTTTTCCTTGCTTTGCTTACTCCTTGGGTTACATAAGCACCCACTTTTCCCGGGAACTGTTGTCATTTAAATTGTCTGCATGTTGACACTGTGTTGACATGCAGACAGTTGACTTTAATTTGGCACTTAGGCCAAAGCCTACTAGCTATTTGCTAATTAAACTAATTTTTTATATTGTATCCCATAGTTGGAATTGATAATCAATGATAAAATAAAGCTAATGTTGACATCAACTAAGAATAGGCTTAATTTTTATTACAAAATAAGAAGGAAATTAATATTTAAAATGCTAAATTATTATAATTTTAATTTAAGCCCAACCTCAATAATAAATCTACACAATGTTGACATGAATTAACAGTTTATTATATTTCTTAATAAAAATACACATAATCTGGAATATCTTTACTTATAATAAGTTATTTATATTTTTACTTGGCCCTTTGTTTCATAGTTGTTTGACATATAGTGGGTAAATATTTTGTCAAGGGTCTGGATGTACAAGCATTCTGGCTACTGCTAACCTACTTAACATCCAGCCATCACCTAATTTGGTGCCCTTCCAATATACTGTTTGACATACCAAGAATGGTAACCAAGCAATATCACATGACTGTCTGAGTATCCAGTGGCTTGAACCCATCTTGCACATGACTAACCCCTAGGTTTGATCCAACTGAATCCACACCACAGTCAAGTCTATATAAGTCTAAAGTATTATTCAATAAAATATACTTCTCTTCTTTCTTAATTCCATATTTGAAGCTTCCCCAAAAGGCGCTCCTTATCACTGGTAGCAGCTACGGTTTTTTGACCACGCCCATGAGAGAGAAAATGACTGACCAAAACCCGCCCACCTTTGCTCACATACTCAACCAGGCCACATCCCAGGAGACCTGGAAAACGTACTTCTGCGCCCACAACATTGATGAAGATATACCTAGTGGATGCATCATATTTGAAGGTCTGGTGATGCCCAAAGCATGCACCAAGATAATTCAATACAGTCACTCTCTTCAACCACAAACAAACACACAACCACCTATCACAAATGAAGTTACCAACACCAAATACATTGGTATTGACAATTTCTTTGGTAAAAACAAAGAAAACGTCATCAACTGGCTAGACCACTCAGCTGCTAAACTCCGCGCCAGCCGCATCCCTCATGAGAAATGGGTCCAGATGCCAGCAAGCAACTGTACGAGGCCACAGCTAACTGGTTTTCCACCTGGGCCGGCTCATGAACTGACAACCAGCTTGAAAACTGTGAAGAGTTCAAAGCAGACATCACACATAATTTCTGTGTCACCAAATCCCTCCAAGACATTGCAATACAGCTCAGCAATCTTCCTCAGAAGACCACTATCACAGCTTACGCCAATGAATTCAAGGAAATACATTGCAAAATCCAGAACCCAGCACAAGCTGATAACGTACATACAAGAGCCTCATTCATCAACAGAATGAAACCCTCTGTTGCTGCCCTCATCTGCCCAGAGGCTAATACCTCCATGCCTGCACTCATTGCAGAAGCCAAGCGCGCAGAAAAACACGCAAACATGGAATATTCTGCACACAACAGCAATTGCTCCTCAAACGGCAATGGCAGAGAAAACTCTAATGGCAACAAACACCAGAATACCAACCTAACAATGGCAAATCCAATTGCAACAATGGCAATTGCAGCCAAAGTGCAAACCGCTCCCGTCACAAGAAAGAGGACACTGCCAAAGTTAACAATGCTGAAGTAGCAACCCACTATGAATCTGACCCCACATTCTCTGACCTCAAAGATCTCAAAACAGAGGAACAGGGAAAAGAGGAGGGGAAACAGGCTTAAGTGCCCCTGTCTCCCCCCAACTTGACAAGAAGAAGTACCAAGGCACAAACTGTGCTGCTCGCATACCACGTGTCCTGCAATCCTCCATTTTCATGAACATAAAAATTAAAGATTGCTCACAACTTCTTGTCTATCCATGAACTTACAAATCACATACACATAAAATTTTATTTGGCTCTGGTGCACAACACACTATGGTTAGAAAACCATTTGTAACCAAGTACAAAATACCAGTTGTCAAATCCAACTTCAAATATACCAGAATGGCAGACAAATCAAAGGTTCTACTCAAAGGCAAAACAACTCCCTTCAGAATTGACCTCCAAGGCATACAAACCTCTATCAAAGGAATTTTCATGAACAACATAAACTAAAAAATTGTAGCAGGCATGGACTGGTTCACCAGAGTGAACCCCAGCATATGTTGGAAAACAAAAACCATGTCCATCAAACGCAACAGAGTCAGTTTTAATATCCTCAAAGAACCCAATGACCTCATTCTAAGAGACACAGTATTTGTCCAGGTCATAAGCCAAGATGACTCAGAACATCTAACCAAAGATATTTCCCTCCACATAATGAGGTATACTGAATTCAATAACATGCAAACAACCAAGATCCAATGCCCAGAACTTGCGGCACTCCTAAATGAATACACCCATGTATTCAAGGAAGAACTCCCCAAGCTACCCCCAAACGGGAGGTCAAACATGACATTGATCTATGTAAAGCCATGCCCAAACCTGCACCCCTCTAAGACTCTTCCCCATGGAGACACAAACCCTCAAAACCCATATTGAGGACAACTTAGCTAAAAGCTTCATCCGCCCATCAGAATCCCTGTGGGGGGTAGCAGTGTTTTTTGTAAAGAAAAAGGAAGGCACTCTGTGTCTAGTAACTGACTACAGAGCACTAAATGCAAGCACAGTAAAGAATAAATACCCTCTTCCACTTGTAGAGGACCTGTTTTCAAGACTCTCAGGAGCCAAATTTTTCTCCAAAATTGACCTCACCTCATGATACAACCAAGTCAAAGTAAAGGAAAAGGACATACCAAAAACTGTGTTCTGTACACAATTTGGATCCTTTGAATGTAGAGTAATGAACTTTGGGATGAAACCTTTCTTGATCAGCTCAGTCCCACTTTTTGAAATTGAGAATTTAAAAGCAAGTGATAAGCACATAAGAGTCTGAGTTTAAACAAGGCTTTTATTAAAAAGAAAGGTATGACCAACAACAACACTAGATCCTGGGCCAAGGTGGTCCAGGGTCAGAAGCGCCCTGTCAAGGACCAACTGGCATACTTTGTCAGAACTACCAAGAAGGGACCATTTGTGCCATCTGAAGGGTGGCTCAAGTTTATCACTTCTGAGCGCTGGTTTCAGGACATCACCAGAGCCCTCCCCAAGTCCTCTGTCCCCCACGGGATCAGAGTCAACTTTAGAGGCAACCCCACCAAGTTCCAGGAAGCAGCCAAGGCAATAGCCACAGCTTATCCAAAGGCAGTGTCTCTTAACCAGAGCCCTCTCAAGGAATTATTTGACCTGGGCTTCCTCTGCAAGGAGGATGCAGATCAAGCAGCAGAAGAGATCTTCACCCTTGAGGTTACGGATCCCAAGGGGAAGAAGACCCAAATAGTCATGCTCACCACCTGCACCAGATTCAACCAGGACACCACACTCTTCATGTCTTTTGAGGCCCTGGCTTTGGACATGCCTAGAGAGGAGGTGGAATCCCAGCTTTAAGAAGGATTGTCCAAGTATGGGGAAATTGTGCAGTTCAAACTTCTGAAGAACCCTTACATGGGGCATCTGACCACAGCAAAGGCAATGGCTATGATCAAACCACACGAGAATAGCAGAATCTTGTCCATTCCAAGCCGCGCTACCATACTGAAAAGAGATGGTACATTGAGTGGCAAGTTCAAGGTCTTCCCATAGCAAACCCATCCCATCTGCGCACTTTGCTCTGTTCTTGGCCACAGAGAGGCTCTCTGTCCTACAACCATAGCAGGAGTCCAGGCCGCAGAACAAGACACCCCCAAGGAGCCCCAGCACACTGAGCCAACAGGTACCCAGACCAATGCTCTTGTAGCCCTAGCCTGGGGCATCATGGCTGAGTATGAGGTGGTCAAACCAATCATGTTGCGCCAAAAAAAAAGCTCATGCAAAGGCACAAACCCAGCCTCAGTCCCACTCAATAATGGGGCCTGAGGCTGCCCATGCAGAGGCACCTCAAACCACCCAAATGCATGTGCAAGATCCCCAGTCTATCAATGAAACTGAAATGGATGGGCCAATGAAAAACCCGGCCCAGATGGAACAGGAACCTCTGGAAAACCCGGCCCAAGTTTTATTGGCTGATTCCCTGTCTGCAGAGGCCCAAGAGAACATGCCACTTGCACAAGAACATGCCTTTTCTGCACAAATTCAATTACCTTCTGCTAATGAGGGAGGTAGACCTAGACGCAAGTCCAAGTCCAAACTTGCCACAGTAACCAAGCCAACCCCATACACAGTGGGAGAGCCTATCAAGTCCAAGGTTAATAAAAAACCAAAAGACTCCACAGCCAATGACAATAGTGGTCCCACCGCCGGTGGGGCCACGTTGGCATAGTGACTACTGAAACCACAATCAAAATAGGGACTCTCAACATTGCAGGATTTTCATGCCCACAGTCCCAGGCAAAGAAGAGAAATATCCTGCTTTCCCTCAAAGCAGACCTGGTTGGCTTGACTGAAGTCAACTGCAGCACTGAGGCTGGGCCAAGTTTCCAGCGGCTCATGTTACCCCACACCACCATTTGGTCCACAAAATGTTGCATATGGATCAGAAGGGGATCATCAATCAAAGCAACTAACAAGCAAACATTCCTTGATGTCATACTTCTAGTGGTGGATATTGATACCGGAAGTGAGAAGTTCACTTTTGCAGTTATTTACGGCCCGTCAACCAACATGGACAAAGCAACTTTCTTTACCCAGCTCAGGGAGATTGACTTCCCTCCAAATACCATCTTTGTAGGGGACTTCAACTTGTGACTGCTTCCGGCGGACAAAGCCCCACCAGCACCACTTCCAGACCATGCTAATTGGTTTGCAGACTGGCAGCAAGGCCTGGGGCTTTTTGATGTTGCAAACTTTGAAGCTGACTACCCCTCCATAATGACACAGATCAATCATGTGGAAACAATAGAGTTCTCTGCATCCTGCATTGACTATATATTCCTTTCACTGGGCCTAGAGGCCGTGTTTTCCCCTCAATTGCCTATGGACATCCTAGGGTTGAATCACTGACTCCTTTATGCCCCAATTAAATTTGGGGATCAGGTGGCAGGCGCCACACAACAATCCCAAATGCTCCCAAACAACTCAAACCACCAATGGATTGGCAGATCAATAGCTGAGACCTTGAGATCAACAAAAAAACATGGGTGGGGGGACCAATGGGCCACCATTAAAGCAAATATTAAGGAACAGATTAGGAAGCAATCATCCTGTCTCATGACAGCTAAGAGAGCCTATGAATGCCGCATAACTAATACCATAAGACACCTTGAGGCAAATATGCCAAAACAGAAAAACGCGGGCTGGACAGCTGCCTGGCAAGCAGCCCAAGAAAAGCTGGCCAGGATTGAGCATAGCCGTTCAAATCTGGCCCGCCTCCAGACCGCAACTTCATTGGCAATTAAGGGCAAACAACCCACCAAAGCCTTTGTCTTGATGTACAAGACAAGGGTTGCACAGAAAACACTAGCGGAGGCTACAGTCAATGGTATAACACATTCATCAAAGGAGGGGGTATTGGCCACTACCCACACCTTCTACAGCAACCTGTATACCTCAGAGGGAGAACCAGATCCTACGGCCCTCGGGAAATGGTTAGAGGATGTTCCAAAAACACCCAAAATGATAGACCTTAAAAAACCAATAACAATGGAGGAACTGGAAGACGCCATCCAACTGTCACCAAAACTGAAGGCCCCGGGACTGGATGGGCTTCTGTATGAGTTCTACAGACACCATTTGCCATTATTCAAGACAGTTTTCCTTGAGGTATTTAACTTGGCCCTAAGGAATGAGTCCACCATCCCAGGGGGCGGCAATGGCCTGATAGTCCTACTCCACAAGAAGGGATCACAGGCCAAACTAAAGAGCTGGCAACCTATCACGCTCCTAAACACTGACCAAAAGCTTTTAAGCAAAATCCTGGTGGCTAGGGTGTGCAGGCTAATACCTTAGGCCACACACCCTAACCAACACGGGTTTACTCCGGCCGCAATATTTCTGACAATGTGAACACTGTCACCAATATACTGCAGGATAAAGCACAGAACAGTGTTGCTATCTTCCTAGATCAGGAAAAGGCATATGACAGGGTTTCATGGCCATACCTTGACGCTTGCCTGTCTGCTCACTCAGTCCCAGGAAATTTTAGATCATGGCTTAAATCTCTCCTTAGGGACTTGTCCATACAGGTGACAATGGCCCATGGGGAAACAGAGGAGATCTTCTTGTCCCGCGGCCTCCAACAGGGTGACCCCCTTAGCCCTCTCCTCTACAACCTGGCCATTTATCCATGGATCAGACACCTCATCTGTAAACTGTTGGGCCTGCGGGCACACAGACAGGAACCTTTTACAATCAAAGCATTTGCAGACAATTGTGTTGTAGGCCTGTCCTCCAAAAAAGATGTGTCCATTTTTACAAGGGCACTCAAGGACTACTTGGAACTTTCACAGGCCAAAGTGAGCATCAATAAATCACAGGCCATTGTCTTGGGCAACCCAGGATTCAAAATCCCTCTAGCCATAAAGCCAACCAGTGACCCAGTATGCCACCTGGGCGCATGTGTCAAGATGGGGGGCTTTGACACACAGGTGATGGAATCAAACATCCTTAGTGCGGTTTCAAGCTCCATGTCCTCCTGGCAGTGCAACCTGGTGACTCAGATTAGCAGGGTCCAGCTAGTAAATATACTTGGATACTCAAAAGTCTGGTACACTGCACAGTTCTTCTCCCTCTCCCCACAATTCTTCCAGAGTCTCAACAAGATTGTGCAACACACACTTTGGCAACCTGGTACCCAGCCAATTGCCACTACAAAGCTGATTGGCAACAAGCTCAGAGGTGGGCTGGGCTTGTGCAATGTGCGCTGGACCTCAGCCAGGATTTTTGGTCGCACCATGTCCATGGTACTCTCCACCCATGTGAAAGAACCCCACTGGAACAACATATTCAGGACACAATGGGCCAGGGCTCTAGGTGTCAGGAAGCCAGTTGTAGGTAGAGGCATTGGGCGGCTTGGGGTGAGGTGCAGCTGAGCCAACGGGTAGGGCCCATCATAGAATGGGTGCTAACTTGATAATATAAGATACAGATTGCCCAAGTATGGACCAGGGTCCGGAGTTGGGGACCACAGAATCCACCAAACCGGTCAAAGTAATGTACAGTACTCCAAACAGTTGGGTAGAGGGGGTCTCGGCTGCAGCAGTAGGTTCCAGCGGGCGGTCTGGTTGTGGGGTTAAGGGAGGAGTCATAGAAACAAAGTAGGCAGGCAGATAATTGTACTTGTCTTTGAACAATCTTGGCGGCCTTTTGTACCACTTTCCTTCTTGTCCTATGTATTTGGTTTCTCTAGTCTTAGCCAAAGGATTGGCAATGAGGATGGTCTCCAAGTTGTACTCTGAATAGGCCAGGTTGGGGGGGGGGGTATTCAGTAAAATGCACAGGTCCAAAGGGGGCTCCTGGGGGACAGTATAATGCCTGGTACAATTTTTGCAGATTGATCTCGGGGGAGTGCGGCGGCCTGGCAGTCTACTTGACTGGAATTAAGATGGAAGATCACTAAGACTAGATAGGGTAAGATTTTTTTGAACCAAAGGTTCATAAAAATTTATTATCAAAAATGAAGATGGGGTCTTCACTGTACCGCCATGGTTTTTATACCCTGGGACTTTGCTTCTTTGATTTTTGCAGGGTTCAGGTTTGCAGACCAGGCACTGGCAGTACATGGGTCTTGGCTTGGGGTCTCAAGGGCGGCAGATCCAGGTTGTACATGCTCTGGCAAATGGGAATGACAATACTTTGTTCCGCTGCCACTGTTCACCATGTCACCTGAGTAGTCTAATTGTACTACCCCTTCTGGGCAGAAGACTGGCAGTTGCTGGTGGTCATTGGTAAAGTTAAAAATAGATTTTGTTTTAACCTCCTTAAGGCAATCTGCAACCTCTGCATAGGTTTGGGTCTTTGGTGGCTCAAGGTTAGTGTCAATCTGATGACCATTTGGGGAATTGTCTTTGGGAGACTGACAGGTCTTGGAGTAACTTGTTAACTCGGGTATGCAATTTAGCAAGTGGGCGGATTCTTGTCCACTTTGTGTGACTCAAGTAATAAGGTCCTCAGTAGTAGGCCGGCAGAACGCGGGGTAATTTAACGGTTTGAGTCTGTGATTTAATGGATTGGCAGGTCCTGGACTGGTCTGGAGGGTTTGATCCGCCTTCTGGGGACTGGGGTTCAACTCTTGGGTTTTTAATACAAGTATTGAAATATCATTCATGACACTAGGCCTGAACCTGGCTCACAAGCAACACACTCTCAACAACTGGCTATCAAGGGTCACAACAGAGAGAGGACCACAGGGGATGGACCCATTCTGGAAAGCCATGCTAGCTGAGTTCAAGGAGTATTGGAGTATCAGCTCATTCAGACCTTCAGCCGCCCATAGTGGCAGGGCAGGCCTGTTATGGCGCCCAATGTTCATGGGCCTCCCCGCTCATACTGGGGCACCCATCCCAAAACCCCCAAGGCCAGTGGTGGTACCAGAAATATTGGAGATACTCCCTCACAACAATACCAGTCTCAAGGTAGACCTGTTCTGGTGGTACTGCCACAAGGACATGATCAATCTGAAAATGCGCACAAACACGTGGAAGGTCCTCTAAAGAGTGTACCTCACAGCTGACTGCGGCAACTGCCCAAACCCCACCTGCAACAGATGTGGGCCCCCCAACACCATGATACACAGGTTCTTTGAGTGCCCCCAGAGTAGAAGAATCTGGCAAGATGCATGTGCAATCCTCAGGCCTGCTTGCCCGTACTCCACACCCATGGAGGGTTCAGAGGTAGACCGGTTTTTCATTGATGCCCCTTCCAGAATTCCAGAGTCCTTTTGCGCAGCTGTATTCCACACCGCGTTGTGGGTGATCCACTCAGCTGTCATTAAATCCTTTGCCTCCACGCCTCACCCGGCATTTGCTACAAACTCCCTTATGGCACACAAACTTGGGTGGATTATGATCCAGGTCTTCTATGGTAATCCATCTAGCACAATGTTCCAGGAGCTTGCAGATGAATGGTCCTCAATCCCTGGCCTGGTCCTTTATATGGACCAGAATCAGGCAGTCTTTGTCATCCCCAAAGCAGTCCACCCGCCCCTCACCCCCTCCACTCCCCTCCCCCCAAGGTTTTTCTCCGGGCCCTCTTGTTTCCTTGAACCCCCCTAGACCATCCCCCCTTTTTTGATTGATCATCCTTTTATGGTCCTATGGGCTTGTTGTACCAGTCAGAAATGCCTGGGCATCCTGAATAAATGAACTTTGGGATGACCAACGCTCCCGCGACATTTGTCATCATAATGAACCTAGCACTAAATGGTCTATCAAATACATTATGCTACCTTGAAAATATCATCATATTCTAAAAAACAAAAGAGGAACACCTCACGCATGTCTGCAAGACACTCAATTGACTTGCTGTCAGGGCCCAAGGGCTCCCAACTCTGATCCATTTAAACTATAGTCTAAGAGAAGTCTTTTATTTATTATTCAGACCAAGAATGATCACAATGGGGAAAAGGGGAACTAGGTTCCTTTTATACCATTTACATTGGTCTTTGAGATTCTTCCAGATTCTTCCTGAAGGTCCTTGTCTCTCTATCTGGAGGGTCATGCTAAAAGTTTGAAACATCAGCTGACTAATTATAGTCATATTCTTTTGGTCAGATTTGAACTTCGCGGTTTGCCTTAGTTGGTCATCTAAAAATACTTTGGATGGATTTTACTCATCTGGGGCTTTCATTTGAGCATAAGAACATCCAAAACTGATCACTTGAAGCTGAGATATGGTTGGATTTGCCCGCTTACTAATTGTTGCTTGTCTTGATTTTAAATCCAATCTTGCGACCATTTCGGGACATGCTGACAGGGTCTTCAAACCCGGCTCTTTAAATCACTATAACTTTTGATCTAGGGTACCTAGGGAGATCATCAAGAAAGCTTTCTGACGGCAAGAAGTAGCTTTATTGATCCAAGCTTTTAAAACGCAATTTTTTAAAGCTACTATGTAATGGCGGGCCATGACACTTGCAAAGCACAAACTTTATGCAAAACCAAGTGAGTGCCAATTTATGAAAAAGGAACTCCTGTTCTTGGGCCTCATTGTCTCTGATGGTGGAATCAAAGCAGATCCAGACAAAATAAAAGCCATAAATAACGTGCAATACCCCACCTCTGTTAAACAAGTTAGATGCTTTCTCAGTATGGTAGCTTACCTAAGGAAATACATCAAAGACTGCAGAAAACTCACCACACCAATCAATGACTTAACCAAGGGTAATGCCAAAAAGAAATTCATCTGGACGCCAGAATGTGACAAGAATTTCCAATTATTAAAACAAGCTTTGATTGAAGCACCAATCTTGCAATACCCTAATAATAACAGGTGCTACAAGCTCAAGTCAGATGCCAGTGACACCGCCATTGGCGCAGTCCTGCGCATCTGCCAGCCAGGGCAGCAAGACTTCCTGCCAGTATTTTATGAAAGCAGAAAACTAACTAATACTGAGCAGAGATACCCAATACACAATAAGGAATTGCTAGCAATATACCATGCATGCAAGAAATGGAGATATTACTTAGAAGGACATTTAAACGTCCAAGTACTAACTGACCATAAATCCTTAATATATTTCAAAACTCAGAACACACTTGCACAGCGGCAAGCCAAATGGATGTCCTTGCTGGAACAGCTTAATTTGGACATCTAATACAAAAAGGGGGCAGAGCTGGTCACAGCTGATTCTCTTTCTAGACTATGTCAGTCTAGAGAGGATCACCCTGACCACCTGGACCCTGACTGGTCAAACCTGTACAACACTGAGTATAAAACCAAAGGGAAAGACCCCTCAACAAACCAACTGACCCACAATACATCAGTAAGGAACAAAAATTACTTCCATGTATCAAATGGCATGGTATACAGAGTCATTAATAACAAACATGTCCCGTACATCCCACTTGCACAAAGAGTTGACACCATATTAAGACATCATCACCTACTAGGACATACAAAGGCTAACAACCTATACCTCACATTAAAAGAGATAGTATGGTGGCTCAAACTCAAACAGTATATAGTTGATGTTCTGAAAAAGTGCACAGTGTGCAAGAAATACACCAGTACAAAGGCTCCTCAGCCAGTGGTCAACCCAGTACCAGACCCTGAACCATTCAAGGTTTGGGGGCTAGACGTAGTGGGCCCTTTCCCAGAAACAAAAAAACCAACATTTCTTAATTGTAGCTATCAACTTTGCCACAATCTGGCCCATCTGCTGGGCAACAAAGTACCATAAATCAGAAACCATCAAATGATTCATTAACAAAGCAATCATAGCCAACTATGGCACTCCAGACTACATCATAACTGATGGAGCAACCAAGTTATCAGGTCAAGTAGTAAATGACAACTCAAAATCCAAAAACATTAAACATTCCACAACCTCTCCATACAGGCCACAGGACAACGGCAGAGTGGAACGCCTCAATGGCAGCCTTATCAGGACCCTAGAGAAAATAATGGATGGCAAAGCCAAATACACATGACCACTATACGTGAAACATGCATTACTAGTATCCCGAGTCCACACCAATCAAGGAACAGGCTATTCCCCATTTGATCTAACCTACGGATACAAACCAGAAATAATTATTACAACAAACAGCCATACATAAAGATCCCCCCAGGGAAACCCCCCACAGTAGAACAAGCACCAAATCTACAACACATCCGCCTCAAAGCTAAAACTGTCAGGATTCACCTTTCATTAGCTGCTATTCTGTTTTATATTTATTTGCCTCATTGGCTTCTAAGTATTATCAAGATTGTTCCTTTTCACTTAATTCTTAATCTCCTGTCTTTCCCCTTCATTTTCCATATTTGGAGTCCAAATTTGGCCTTGTTAAAGCCTAATTACAATCTAAATACTGTTAAGACTATTTCCAAACATTCCTTACCTTTTGACACCCGGGTTCAAACCCTGGACCTACACAGGGAAGATTAGAAGTTGGCTCCAAAAAGACTCACTTTATTTATACGTTCACTTACGTCTTTCCTAAGCTTCAGACTGGTTTTTTCCTTTACTTTTTGCTCACCTTTACCTGCAGAGCTTTGCCTTAACCGCCTTTCTCCTTCCAAAATCTCCTTTATGCCAACCTAACTTTTTAAAGTTAGTTCAAGTAGTTGGTTCACAAACTATGGTTTCTTCCTTCCAAATGACAAACTAACCTTTATAGGTTAAACTTTTACTTCCAATTTGCACCTCACTTTTCCAAGCTCAATAAAAAGGCTTGGTTTACCAGTATCAACAACAAGTTGAGATTATTTGACTTGCACCTCAAAAAAGGTACTTGTTAGGTTTTGTGGTGTTGCAATATCTTCAATTACTCCCTCTTGGGGAATTAACGCCCCAAGTAAATCACTGAGCAGCTCACCAAGTGGTTCACTGCCCAGTCAATAAACCGGTGGCACCAGTATCAGCTAACCATCTATGACAGGGATCACTTGATCCAGGTCCTAAATGGAACACAACTTGATTAAGCCTCGTGACTCAAGAGGAACATTACTCAGATAAGCCCTGTGACCACCATGACGTACATGGACAACATGTGGCTTATCATGATACTATATATTAACCTATATTAATATTCAATAAAGTATTGTTCTCTTCTTAATCTTCCCCTTTATTTTGTTTATTGTGCTTCCCAGAAGTATATACTCAACAGTGGCTGGTGTTTTCTTTCCAATTTTAGTTTAAGTTTTAAATCTTTGATCTTATGATTCCTTTTGACTTTCTGTTTCACCAGCTAAGTAGTTTTTAGTAATCCCCACAATTTGATTGTTGAGAGCTTTAATCCTCCTAGTGCTGAGCAATTCCCAGACTTAGAAATTGACTTTTTGACCAAATTGTCTGTCATTAAGACTGGACTTTATTTTATTTTCTTAGGATTAATAAACCGCCTCAGTCCATATTTTACCTATTATAAGCTTTTAGGAGCATTATTACAGTTGCTATTGCAAACCTTACCTACCTTCTTGCATTTGAATAACATAAATATAACTGGGTTAAAAGCTTTAGTTTACAACCATCTTCCCCAGGCCATGAGACCTTACAAAAATAGCAGAAATAAAGAGGCTTAAAACACAAAAGGTAACCTCCAAAGAGAAACCACTTCCCATCAACTCCCCCGTCTGGGTTCTAGCTGGCAACAGAAAGAAACTAGATTCAGTACACCGGGAACCAGGAAGAATAATCAAGTACAGACCAGATAACAACACCTATCTATTAAAATTACAAGGTGCCAAAACCACAATTGTCAAGAAATACCATAGAACCTGTCTCCGCCTCAGTAAAGGAGAACACTCAAACAGACTGGTTCCAACTAGTAAACAGCTCCAGGAGCACAGGCAGCAGCCATGAAAACAAAGCGTCCTCCTGATGCACCAGAGTAACCCCTTAAGGGGTGTGTGTTGAGGGTCTGGATGTACAAGCATTCTGGCTACCGCCAACCTACTTAACATCCAGCCATCACCTAATTTGGTGCCATTCCAATATACTGTTTGACATACAAAGAATGGTAACTAAGCAATATCACATGACTGTCCAAGTATCCAGTGGCTTGAACCCATCTTGCACATAGCCAACCCCTAGAATTTGATCCAACTGAATCCCTGCCACAGTCAAGTCTATATAGGTCTAAAGTATTATTTAATAAAATATACTTCTCTTCTTTCTTAATTCCATATTTGAAGTTTCCCCAAAAGGCACTCATTATCAATTTCAAGCTTTGTTTTATATTATATTAGTGGTTTATTATAGCTTTGAAACCATTGGATGTGTTCTGGTTAACCCTTAAATATTGAATTAAGCCAGATTGTATAGGTTAAAACTAGGATTTATATAGTTTCATTTAAAGTCAACACAAGGGAAACCTGACAAAAAAGAAAAAGTGGGACAAGGGGAATAATTTAAGCAACCACAATGACATAATTTAAGCGAGATTTAATAGTAGCTACACTATAAAAGAGGCCATTTTTGGCAAAGTTGTCACCTTAACTGGCTTAAAAAGCAAAAGATACGGCTTAACAATTTCAACTTACAGAATGGTAAGCTTAGAATCCCAAAATTTCACATAATAATAATAAAACTACATATTACAATATGTAGTACTGTAAATTCAGAACCTAAATGTAAAAATGTGGGATTGTCAAATCCTTGATCCAAATTTTGAATCACTTTTGTGGGATGGCTTTTTTAAATTGAATTGATTTTTTTGTATTTTTATTTAAATTTTTAAAAATGTGGGAACTCATAGACACTTTAAAAATTTCAAGTCAAACTGCATATTTCCAATGAAAAAAATGAATTAACTGGAATCAGATTTGAAGCGTTCAAATCTGGCAACCACTTTCATTAAGTTTACTATGTTTTTTGAAATTGCAGAGTTGTCAAATTCATGAACCAAATTTCAAATCACTTTTGAATGCCACTAGTAAACTAAAATATTAATTGCAGGAACTGGAATCCAAATTTAATGTACAGTAAGTAACTAGGAAATACCAACACAAATTAAAGAAGCTCCACTATGCATAAAATCAAATGAAAAATTCAATCTCAATAATCATATTTAGACATGAAGATTGATTAAACTTTAAAATTACCCAAACCCGGAAAGGATACAATATTATACACTTCAAAACACAGTGTCAGGATATCAGGAGTACTGCAATGCTCCTGCAGGTGAGGGAGGAGTTGAGGAAGGTACCAGCATGGCCCACCAGATGAAGGGACCTAACTTTACCAGGTAGAAAAGGGCCTTCCCAGCCACAGCCCAGGGTCCGGCTGCTGCAAGGCAGGATCAATCAATCCTGTGAGCACCAGATATACCACACCCAGGAAAGACTACTCTGACCAGCGGCATCAGAAGTGGTTGGGGTTGAGATGGTTGGTTTGGGTGTTGGGGGTGGTTCCATTGGGATCAAGTAGGCGGCAGGATTGTTGTACTTCCCGTTGAAGATCAAAGGGTAGATGGTGATTGCTTTGCTGTCACAGACAAATTTGGTAGGATTCCTTGGGTGTGTTCAGGCGGATGTATTACTGCAAGTCTTCCAATGTCCAGGGTTTGTGGTCAGGATTGGTGGGATACTTGGTGAAATTCACAGGGCCAAATGGAGCGTTGGGTGGACAGTAGTAGTCAAAGGCTTTGGTTTTGTCAACTGATGCTTGGCTATCAATCCCTGAGGATGGGTACTGGTGCTTTGGTGATTGCAGATGGAAGAGTATCAAAAATATCTAAGGAATCAGATTGGTGAACCTAAGGCTCATAAATTTTTATTTGGTAAGGATGATGATACAGAAATTTTTCAAGTGCTTCTGGTTTATATACTTACTCACATGCAGGTGCCTCTGGGAATTCTTCTGGTGCTATCTGTATGGCAAGGCTTGATATCTCAGGTTCTGCTGTTTAGTTGGCTGCTTCATGATCATTTTTGGGGTTTTTAGAAACATTTGTTTGGCTTTTTGGTGGTCCATCTTTGCCTGGCTGGTCATTGGTTCTGGCAGGTTTGGCTGCAGGAGTCATGGGGTTTTTCCCAGTTTGATCACCATTCTGGGACTACCTTGACAGGCATTCTTAAGGTGAAAAAACTTGATTAAAAAGGGTTCCTAATTGGGATCCCCAAATTACTAAATGGAGGGTGGGCTTGAACTGGGAGCACTGGGCAACTAAAATTAGCCTGCCCAGCCAAACCCACCAAGGCTTGGGTGTAGTTTTGGGGCCCAGAATGGGCCCCACAGCTGTAGCCAGGGCGGGAATGGTTCACGCACCTGGATTTTTGCTTTTCAAAAAAAATCCAGGTGCAGGCAAATCCCCACCACCTGCTTGCCCCGCCTGGTGGCGCGGCGCAGGTTTGATTTCTGCCCAGGGCCTCAAATATGTTACTCCTGTAACACACATATATAGAAATTCTGTTACTAAACAAGGATAAATCAAGAGAAAATAACTACTCACAACTAAACCAAAAATCCAAATAAATACATATTTTAATCTAATATATATATTTATTTTATTTTTATGGACCATAATCACATTCCTAACCAGCTCCTGCACCAGCCCTTGGGGCAGCCTTCCACAAGGGCGTCCCATAGGGCCCAAGAATAGACTCAGAACCCAACTTGAGGGGAGTAATGTCAATATACAGGCCTCCCAAGGCGTCAGGGCCAGTCAACTATCTCCCAAATACCAAGCCAGAACAACTATCTTGAATCCCAGACAGAAGCTGCTCTCAAGGCCTGCCACTTAAGTCTCCCATACAAAGGTCATTGGGAATAATGAGGTTACATACACCTCCACAGATAACCAGTTGTCACCCAGCCCCACACTCTGGATCCAAGAGTCTTCACTTCCTGCCCCCGTGTTTTCAATACCTCATATGAGCCATTGGGCACCACTGAAGAGCCATCTGCGCCTGTGATCTATTCCACTATTGACGGCGCCACTGCAAGCAAGAGTGATCCCACATTCTACACAAAGGTCCCCGTCCCCTGTGTTGAGACTGATAGCCAAGATGCCGCAGTACCTGCCAAGGGCTGGTGTTGGTTGACAGATAGTGAGTGTGAAGCTCTCATCATGTCAGGGACCCTCTTCATAGGGAAAAAGTTCCATACCTGGTGGACCAAAGCCCCTAAGTTGAGTCCTACAATTACTTATCCAACCGGTACCGTGATCATGGCGAGATGGCCTAAGTGGCCTAAAAAGGCAAATATTTCCATGATTGAGCTGAATCAACCTAGCAGATAGTATCCCACTATGTATGTTAACAGGTAAAATGAAGCATTGGGTCTAACCAGCAAAGGTTCTTCTGGAGGAGGAGTGAAAGAACAACCATAGTGAAATTTGCACCCCAGTAACCAGAGGGGTATTTAAACCAGCCATTGGCAAGAAAATCCTTCTGGTGGGCGTTTTCAGGGGATGAATTGTGCCAGTCCATAGTCGGTGTTGGGTTTTCCAAGGCTAGTACCACAAGCAAGAAGGAAGCTAGAAACCAGAACAGGAATAAAATTCCTTTCATGGTTTCAAAATAAGAATCAAGAGATTGATATGAGCAGAGATATAATAGAAATAATTATTTATTGTTGGAACAAGTAGAATGGATAATGATTCCCCACTTAAATAGCCTTAAAATGGAGGCTGACAAATTTAAGTGGTTATTGAAGGGATAAGAGGGATTTACATGAATTGATAAATAAAAAGTACCATTTTTAAGTGATAGTTGAGTTAGAGCTAAATAAAAAGGTATAAGATACTTAATTTGATACCAGAGGAGCCAGGGATAAGCCACAAGTTAATAATAAGCAAGTGCCTTAATTGTTGCATCTCAAGGAGCATCAAAAATGAAGCTTAGCATAGGGTTAAGTAAAGTGGGTTTTGAGGCATAAAACATGATTTGCACAGCCAATCAAAAGCTGAGCGGTAAGTGATGTTGTTTCTTATAATCTTAACATTTTTGCGCTTGGATTGAAGTTTGAAAGTAAAAAAACTCAATAGGTTCAACATAAAAAGGTAATGTAACTGACCTGACTGCTTTTGAACTAACATTGTCCTGGTATTTAGGGTTTTGGGTTTGATCCCTGTCTGGTTCATTTCCAGAGGACAGTTTGGTTTCAAAAACTTGATTGCTGGATTCCTTGTATTTGTTGTATTGAGAGGTCCCATCCAAATAATTGAAGTAGTCAGGGAAAGAATCCCTGACACCTCAACTGCTTGAACAGGGAAATGGCAGTTCAGGATATTTTGTCACAATTTGGTGTCACAGCCAGATATATTGGTGACTGCAACACCAAATACAGCGACACTGGTCAAATTGAAAAATCTTCCAAGGCTAAGCGGTAGCCAAAATGACTTCAACCCATGCAGATTGATGCAATCAAGCAGCGGGTATCTAAGGATTTCCACCTGGACACACTTGCTGTCTAACCAATGCTGATCACAGAGTTTGGGCTTTCTGTTTCTAAAACCCTTGTCTACAAAACAATGGTTGATTTTTGGCTTCTCTTGGAAAGTACTAGGGATTTCTCTGTACAATAGGAACAGCAAGAAGGCCATTGCAAATTGACACATTTATGCCAAGAAATATCTGGCACTAAAGGAGACTGGCAATGTACAGTTCTTCTAAATTGACAAATCATTGTTTTCCTCCTCACTCAGGTCCAGGCATGGGTGGGTTGAGAAGGGGTCCAAGGACGGCGTAGCCCATTGTGCAGCTGTCTGTTCCCAGACCTATTCCATGGTTGCGCTTCTTGGTCCTCGCGGGTTAGATCAATACCAGATGATTAAAGGCTCCCACAATAGCGGGACTTTTCTTGATTTTATCTGAGTTGTCAAGGAGTACCTTTGGATAAATTATAATAGCACAACCAACGTTGTTGTGCTTGATAATGTTGGGCTCCACAAAGTGGATCTGGTTGTGTCCGAGTTCCCCCTTATTGACAAGAATAGCCACTCCTCCAGCCACCGCCTTGCTGATTGTCCAATGAGACTTCTCTTCCTCTCGCCATATTCCCCATTCCTGAATCCAATCAAGGAGGTGTTTGGTTGGATCAAGAATAAGGTGAAAAAAGGCCTTCTGCAGGACACCAAGGACCTATTCAATATTCTTGAGGTCAGCCAATTTGTGATGCCACCCAATGTGGTTGCGGCATTTTACAAGCACTCGGAATCCTTCCTCCCTAAAGCCCTGGCCTCTGAGCCAATCAGATAAATGGGCGCTCCAAGTTTTATTTGCTTTTATTTTTATTTATTTTGTTTTTATTAGTACTCAAAAATTATTATTTATATATAATGACTTGACATTAAATTGTAATATAGACATATAAGAATACATACAAAAGTTAAGTAAAATTAATTATACTAGATATAGAGACACATATTTTTAGTATAATGCACCAAATATTGTATTGACTGTAGAGCTAAAAATAAATAAATTAAAAAAGATAGAAATATATTAATTTTATTTGAATAAATGTGAGCCCTTTTTAGTACAGTGGCTTTTTTAAAGCCACAGATTTGACCTAGTGAGTCATCACATGATTCTTTTGAATCAGTGGCACTATAACCAGGTGCAATACACCATCTCAAAAACGCCATCTCAAAAAATTTTGAGATGGCGTTGGGAATTACATCAGCAAAATTAAAAAAATTAATAAAAATTATTAAATGGTTATTTTTTACATATTGGTTTCTAATACAGCATCTCAAAAAACCGCATCACAAAAACACTATCTCAAATCAAAATAAATAGAGTGTTATCCAAATAAGATTTTTTGAGTATAAAAACACTTAATAAATACCCTAAAATGCACCATCACAAAAGACTGCATCACAAAAATTCTATCTTGAATCAGAATAAAAAGTCTTTTATCAAAATAAGTTTACCAAAACTCTGCAAATTCAACTGCAAAACTACCCAGCTTTAAGCGCTGCTGCACCGCCTTAAACAATTAAAAAGCGCTGCAGCGCCAACTTGAGAAAGTCTTGGGTGCAGCTGCGCCACCTTGAAAACATCTTTTATGCTGCGGCAGCGCCTTACTTTTATATTTAGTGCCATGGAGGTGCAAGATTTAAATCCTCAACATACTGTAGATTCAGAACCTAAAGGTAAAAATGCGGGATTGTCAAATTCTTTTGCGTAAACCTACCAACTTACTGGAATATTTTTCATCTTTTTATATAAAAAGGTAATTTGTTCTGATATGAAAATTACTCCATTAAGTTGGTGAGTTCATGAAAAATAATTTGACAATCCAGCATTTTTACCTTTAGGTTCTGAATTTACAGTAAAAACTCCGCTAAATAATAATTTTTCTATAAGCACTAAATTTAGAAGATACCTACAATAATTAAAAACTTTATATAATAAAAAATAAGAGCAAAATTAATAATGGAAACAATAAAAAAGAGGATAAGCAAAAGCAAGTTTATTGTAAGAAAAGGAAAAGGCAGGCTCATTGGGATTGATCCCTTGTGTTAGGGGCACATCTATACTGATGAGCAGAAGACATAGCAGGAGGAGAGGCCTGACGGTTAGCAGGGCGCTGGATAGTGATCACTGGGCGCTCATGGGTGGGGATTGTATAGCAGTTGTTGTCCAGGTGCTGAAACATGTGATCCAGGATCACCAGCATTTGGGCCCAGGTCAACTGGGAGTTGCGCAACAGAAGACCAGTTGCACAGGGGAAGGCGGATCTGACTGACTGGCACCAAACAGCCCCAGCCACCAAGAGTGGAGAACACAGCACCTATGATGAAGCAGTCCATCAACACATCTTTCATGTAGGAATATGATAGGGGTAGGGGGACGTTGAGCTGGTAAGCCAGGGAGCAGTAATGCTCCAAGCAACAACCAGTGTACCCAGGCTGGCCAGGCTGGCAACTCTCAGGAGGATATCACATAAAGTTGCAAGTTGCAGCAGCTAAAGGAAGATACAAAGAAGCATTGCCAGTACCAACTGCATGAAGAAAAACCTTGAACGTGGCGGAGAAGCAATGGTTGGTATTGGCTTGGATGGGCAAGTCCAAGGTTTGATGGAAGGAGGGGTAAGCGGCAAGCTCAAGAGCCCAAAACCCAAGCTACCTCATCAATATACAGTAGTTTTAAAATCTATGGCGACAAAAAAATGAACTCAAATTTAAACAAAATGAATTCAGATTTAAGCAAAATTGAAATGAACCCAAATCTATTGTAAAACAATATAATTTCATTTATTTTAATTTTGTTTAAATCTGAGTTCATTTTGTTTAAAGCTGGATTGTTTTTGCTTGTTGCCATAGCTTTTAAAACTACTGTACTTATTGCAGATAGCAATAGTATGAGCATGTTGGGCGGAAATCTCACTGGGGGCTAAGGTAGCTGACTGCAGCCCTAGATGCACCTCAGCAGCCAAACGGGAGGCATTGTATCAGCTGTGGTATAACTCCCCTGCCCAAATGGGCAAGTGCCTAAAGTTGAAGTTTGGAGATCAAAATCTCCAAATTGATTGATTTTTTGATCTCTGCACTTTTTTCAATAAAAATTTTCTCAAAAAATTTAATATTTTTCTTAAACTTGACTTTTTTAAAATGTTTTTACTAGTAGCTAAAATTGAAAAACCAAGTTCAAAGTGCCCAAATTGATGCAATTTAAAACACACCTTAAATTAATTTGGCTTTTAAAATAGAATTTATTTACCCCTTTGAATAGAGGGGGGAAATTGAAAGTGCAAAAATCAAAGTGCAAAAAAATCTTCAATTTAATATTTGACACATCAAAACTAAAAAAATTAAATTTTTTTTCTATATGTAAAAAAAGAAATCAAGAGCTAAAAAAGCTTTTGTAACTTTAGGCAAATTTTTTTAACTTTTTTTGTTCAAATATAAATATAAAATACTATTATAAGCTCTTTATTTTTAAGAAGTAAAATTTTGTCTCATAAAAATTTATTTAAAAGTTTACATATAGTTTCAATGGGTGCAGAAATCAAAAAGTAGTCAAATTGAAATCCAAAAAGGTACCAAAAAACTAGGACCACTTAGTATTAAATTTTTACAAAAAATTAATATTTATTCACTATGTTTTATTAAGTTCCTCAAATCAAAAGTGAGGAAATCAAAAATTGACTTTTTAGATTTAGTCACACTTTTTATATGCTTATAAAATTTAAGTAATTAATAAAAACGTTTGAAATTCCTCATGTAGATTCTTTAAGACCTGATATTTAAATATATAAAAAGAAATACAGTTTTTTTGGTAGGTTTTTATTTTATTGCAATATTAATAAATTGGTGTGTTTTGGAGGCAATTTCAAAAAATATTAAATTAATATAATATTATACTATGTTTCCCTATGTTATTTCAGGGGACAAAATCAATGTGCCCAAATCAAAGTGCACAATAGAAAGTACAGAAATTGAAGTGCCTAAACCAAAGTGCAATAAGACCTTGAGTTTTTTGAAGGTTTCTCTTTTGAATTTTCTTCTTTCCCACCTCTCATTCCTCCTTGCAACATTTTTAAAAGTTTTTTGGCCCCCAGCGCCGCCAAGGGGCCAAAAAACTTTTAAAAATTTCCACGTTGTCAAGAGGGTGGATTATATAAAACCTGATACCAAGTAAAAAACTTTCTTTTTTCTTCTCTTCTTGTCAGGATACCAAGAATACCGTGGAGCTCCTGCAGGTAAGGGAGGAGTCAAAGCAGGTACTGACATGGCCCACCAGATGAAGGGACCTAACTTTACCAGGTAGAAAAGGGCCCTCCCAGCCACAGCCCAGGGTCCGGCTGCTGGCAAGGCAGAATCAATCAATCCTGTGAGCACCAGATATACCACACCCAGGAATTGACTACTCTGACCAGCAGCATCAGAAGGGGTTGGGGTTGAGATGGTTGGTTTGGGTGTTGGGGGTGGTTCCATTAGAACCAAGTAGGCGGCAGGGTTGTTGTATTTTCTGTTGAAGATCAAAGGGTATATAGTGATTTCTCTGCCCTCAAAGACAATTTGGTATGGATCCTTGGGAGTATCTGGGCAGGTGTACCACTGCAAGTCTTCCAATGTCCAGGGTATGTGATCAGGGTTGTGGGGATACTCAGTTAAGTGCACAGGGCCAAATGAGGCGTTGGGGGGGCAATAATAATCAAAGGCTTTGGTTTTGTCAACTGATGCTTGGCTATCAATCCCTGAGGATGGGTACTGGTGCTTTGGTGATTGCAGATGGAAGAGTATCAAAAATAGGTATGGAAACAAATTGGTGAACCAAAGGTCTATAACAACTTTATTTGGTAAGGATGATGATACAGAACTTTTTCAAGTGCTTCTGATTTATATACTTACTCACATGCAGGTGCCTCTGGGCATTTTTCTGGTGCTATCTGTGTGGCAAGGCTTGGCATCTCAGGTTCTACTGTTTGGTTGGCTGCTTCATGATCATTTTTGGGGATTTCAGGAACAGTTGTTTGGCTTTTTGGTGGTCTGTCTTGGCTTGGCTTGCCATTGATTCTGGCAGGTTTGGCTTCTGGGGTTGTGGGGTTTTTCCCAATTTGATCACCATTTTTGGACTGGCTTGGCAGGCTCTCCTGAGCCCAAAGAACTTAATTAAAAAAGGGTTCCTAATTGGGATCCCCAAATTACTTAATAGAGGGTGGGCTTGATCTGGGTTTACTGGGAAGCTAAAAATAGCCTGCCCAGGCCCAGTCAAACCCATCAAGGCTTGGGCATAGCTTTTGGGGCCCAAAACAGGGCCCTCAGCTGACACCAGGGCGGGAATGATTCCCACACCTGGATTTGCTTTGAAAAGCAAAAATCCAGGTGCAGGCAAATCTCCCCCGCCCACTAGCCCCGCCTGGTGGCTAGGAGCGGGTTTGATTTCTGCCTGGGGCTTTGAAACTGTTACTTTTGTAACACTTCTCCTCTCCTCTTCTTCTTCTCTTCTTCTTACCCTCAATTATCTTCTACTATCCTCTTTCCATTATTACCCTTAATTATCTTCTATTATTCATTCTCCATTATTACCCTCAGTTATCTTCTACTAATCTTTCCATTCTTACCCTTGATTATCTTCTATTACCCTTTCTCCATTATTAACCTTGATTATATTCTATTGCATCTTTTTACTACATGTATTAGAGTAAAATAAGATGTATAAAATGTTTCTCTTTGACACATAACTTTGAAATATTTATATCATCTTTTGGTGAAAGTACTGTCTTTTTAATACAAAAATATTCAAGTCTTCTTTTTATGATATGTAAGTGCAGATTCTTGATATCTTTGAATGTTGTGACTTATTATAAATAAGATATAAGACTATATACTTTATTAAGTGTTGCATTCATCTTTGATTACTCCCTCTTGGGGAATTAACACCCCATTTAAATCACCAAACAGCTCACCAAG